>JARQOD010001773.1:33712-90391 GCA_033576555.1 Oophaga sylvatica | reverse complement strand
ATTAGGACTATCCACAATTTGCATGGTTTCAGGCGCTCCCTCAAAACACATCTGTTCAGAGCGGCCTATCACATTCACTAATCAAAGTTATTCTATGTGTAAGTTTGTGTGTGTGTAGCCCATTCACTATCTCCATCCATCCCTCACTCTCTCAAGATGGCTGGACCATCATTGTAAATGCACCATTGTATATACACACCTGTACTTTGTATCTCCCCCACCTCATTGTAGATTGTAAGCTCTCACGAGCAGGGTCGTCCTTTTTTGCTTTAATTATTGTATTGTTAACGTTGTTACTTATGACTTGTGTTTTGAAACTGTTAAACTGTAAAGCGCTGCGGAATATGATGGCGCTATATAAATAAAGATTATTATTATTATTAGCAGCAGCAGTGTAAGTAGCATAAGCAATTTCTGTGAGCTCACTGCTCTGCTAACCTCTCCACATGCTCATTTAACCTCACCACACCCCCTCCCCTCATCAAACACATCTCCCCTTACCACTGCTCATCATACAACACCACTATCCTAGGCAAAGTAATAACAAAAGCATTAATTGAAACGCATTGATTTACCGAACTGTGACCAAATTTTGCAGAATTTGAGTAAAAATGCTTGTGAAAGCGGACACGAATGTGCTACGTTTGTGCCGAATTTGAGATTTGCAAACGTTTTCAGAACACGTTTGCTCATCTGTAGTCTAGAGGAACTCTAAAGAAAGGGAAAAAAATCCTCTGTAGGTGCTAAAAGGATGTAGACTGGGACAGACACTGAATGGACCCAAACATTTATAGTAGTTTTTGTCACCATATCATTTTGATTACATTGATATGACGTTTGTATGATATGCATTGAAATCAATTGAAATCAAGATATTTGAATGGACCTCCATGTGTCCATCAAGGTCATGATGTAGTGGATGGTTGTGGTTGGGTGTAATTGATGGAAAAGAAGTTAACAAATTAAGGTGTAAGGTTAATTCTTAAATTACTCAGTTGTGAAATGGCCCATTTAAAGGCATAACTTGCTTTCAAGTGAGCCAATTCTTATTAATAGAAATGTGAAGAGCTCTGAATTTATTATAAGTCCTTAGATGAAGGTGAAACGTGACAGAAAGTGTTGTAGGTTGAGCAAGAAGGTATGAGGCTGAGATAAAGTGGAAGCTAAGTTTATGCTGTACTCTGGCTATCTCAATTACATTTATATTTGGATATGCCCTAAGGAGTAAGGTGAGGGCTTCAAGTGAGTGAATGAGTGAATAGGATGGACAAGAGGAGTCATCCTAAGCTTCTACCTCTGCACATAGGGAATGATGGAGAGGAGCACCCTGTGTACCAGACAGTGTCAGAGGGGGCAGTGTACAAAAAAGAGGATTTTGGCCCTCAATTCTTACAAATGCTCTCTTTTTGGATATGTAATAGTATATAATCCTTATCAATGGAATTGAAAGACTTTATTGCAGCACTTTTTATACCAGTCTCTCAGTTGGATAGACTTTTCATTGGTGACTTTATTGTGACTATTTAAAAAGTCACATTTCATTAATATGTCTATATGCAGGCCCACCAGAAGGCTTTGTATTAACAATCTAACATGGATGACAATTGGGGCTATGGCTCTGAATTACTGCAAATTACAAGTAAATATGTTTGACAAAAAAAATAAACACATAGATTGATAAATGTTGGCCTCATATACGTATTTTGTATTATTTGTCCATGCCCCTTGCCTGCTTTTGTATTCCTCACATTTCATGTTCCTAGTCTAATCCCCCCATTACATATTTTGGGTATGGTTCAATATTTCATACCATCACTACTATATTTTCTTCTATTTTTGTATCCATTCCCAGTTTTGATGCAAGCATAAACACAACCAAACACAGAAATAATAAAGTGGTAATTTTGTTCTTATTATTCTTGCAGTCTAATCCATATCAACATAGAAAAAAAAACACTAAGTATGTCTAATTCCAGCTATTATCCTGCCAGTCAAACAAGTTACAAACTATTACACTGATTTTTCTACCTATGTCTGTTCACACTGGCATTACAAAACCCCATAACCTTGCATCACCTTCTAGTATTTTGCTATTATTTGTTATTAGAGATGAGCGACTTTCCTGTTTTTCGGGTCGAGTCGGGCTTCGTGAAACCCGACTTTCTCAAAAGTTGAGTCGAATGAAGTCGGCCGACTAACGGAAATGGTCGGGTCGGAGTCGAAAATCCGACCCCAATGCAAGTCAATGGGGAATAAAAGGTTTAATAATATAATATAATTGCCCCCTTATCACAGTCAGGCAGCCTACTAATCAGATGTGATGCTCCACACAAGCAATTTGTACACTGTCACTGGCAGGCAGCTCTGCTACTCCACCAAATTAATTGCCTCTTTATCACAGGCAGGCAGCCTACTAATCAAATCTGATGCTCCACACAAGCAATTTCTACAGCGTCACTGGCAGGCAGGCAGCCTAAGAACCAGCGTTGCTGCACACAGCAAAATCCTCCCCTCTCACTGCACAGTCACTGTACAGCTAATCGCTATCAGCAGAAAGCAATTTTTTTTTTTAGGCCCTGCCTAACGCTCTCCCTGCTCAGACGCACCGCCAGCAACCTTCCCCTACACTGAGTTGGGCAGATGTAAAATGGCAGTCGGCGTTGAGGGATTTTATATGCACTGTGATCCTGTTGCCCACAGCCTGCGTCCTTGCTCATTGGCCGAGAAAAGGCGCTTAAAGTGTAGGGGAAAACCGACTCCAGCAAAATGGTCGCCGAACACGTGACAGAAATCACTCCATGGTCGGGTTTCGTTTCATGAAAACCGACTTTGGTGAAAATCTGCGTTTTTTGAAAATGAACGACCTGTTTCGCTCAACTCTATTTGTTATCTCTTCCTTTTTATGAAGTTGTAATTTGCACTATTACATGGTAATTAATTCTTTAACTCTTCATAACCCATTTAATCTGGAATATAAAGTAATTTGGAGCATTGTGATTTTATTCTGTAACAGTTTGGTTGCAGGATTTAACTATAGAACAGCTTCTATCACATTGTAATGAAAACTTGTCCCTAAAGTGGCCTTGATCACTGCTCTGGAATGATTCTAATTATTTTTCTCCTGCTTGGACATTGACTGTTACAAACCATAACAAAGCAGTACTTCTGAAGTGGGCCAACAGCTGCTGGGCCTTAATGTGTCATTATTTCCCTGACACTTTGCTAAAATTATTACAAATTAAATGTATTACAGGCAAATAGGTGGTTGGAGAGTATCTCACATATCACAGGACATATGCTCACACAATCGGACAGTCTCTAAATACATATTAAATAATATCAGGATTGTGTGCTTTACTGGTCCCACACTGTAACAAATCAATTGTATATTGCTCTAAATGAATGCTGGAAATAGAGTCCAAAATTAGCTGAAAAATTACATTTTCCAAGGCTATTTATCTTTGTTCATGAATTCTTAAATTAAAGTAACAATAATATTTTTAAATACAAGAAATAGGAGACTATAGTAGTTACATTTTTAAATGCATTAAAGCAAAATATTTTTTTTCTAAATATAAATAGGATGCAATGAATGCATTTGTAAACATTTTTATTTTCTCTTGTTATATTCTTCATAAAAGAAAAATAATATTTCCAGGACGTCCCCCTGACAGCACTATGGAGGACGTCCTCCTCCTCCTTACAGGGACAGGAAGCACACGAGAGGTTAAAAGGTCCCACTCCTCCCCCTATACCTCAGTGTTTTTCCTGTCCCTGCATGGAGGGACACACGAGAGATCGCTGCGAGGACGCAGTAACTTACCGGGCCCAGGGGGATCGTGCGGTTCGTCCAAATCCTTCCCCCTGTCAAGAGGTCCAGAGCCGAAACTCCCTCCTTGGGAGTCCCTCTGCTCCAAAGACCGGGGGCGGACGAGCTCCCGGGTAAGAGCCGCTCCTTCCGTTGGGAGGCTCTCGGCTCAGGCGTCTTCCTCCTGGTCCAGGGAGGAACGCCGAACAGGCCTCGACTGGAAACTGAGCGTCACTTCCGGTGACGCGAAAACGTGAGGTCAGCGGGCGTTCCGGAATAGAACGCAGGAGGTCGGAAAGCGTCTCAGAGGTATCGCAAAACTTCATGCGTTCGGAAGTAGAACGCAAAAAGGTATGGAAAGCGCGTCGTGTTGGTTTTTGCGTTCCAAGTGGAACGCAGTATGGGCGGCGCTAAAGACGTCGCAGAATGCTATAAAAGCGCGCGAAAGGTAGCGTTTGAATGCTGATCGCTAATCTGGTAACAGAGTATGTGCAGCAGCTACCATAGTGTCCTAAGGCAGCAAAGTAAACCTTTTCTGCGGATGGACATGGAGTCTGAGAAATCCAGAGAGGAGGCAGGGGTAAGTGCGCATAGCGCAAAAACTCCACTATCACTAAGTAATCCAGACTTGATCCTAAGTATACATATTGTTGTATTACTTAGGACAAGGATACTTCATCTACACCTTTGCAGACAGTGAAGAGAGGCAAAGCCTCGGCGAAAACTAATCGCTGTTCTACATGTCAGACGAAGCTTCCTGACGCTTATAAAAAAGCGGTCTGTTGTACTTGTACAGCAGCAGTCTTGGAGCAAGAAAGATCTTCGTTATTATCGGACTTAAGGATCCTGATTAAGGAAGAAGTGCAGGCATCATTATCAGCTAGTTCACAACAGCAGCCCACTAGTCAGGGTCCAAGCCGTAAGAGACCTAGGATGGAGTTGGAAGAGGAACCGGATCTGGAATCAGAAGAAAACGTGGAGATGCAGTACTCGGAGCAGGAGGAAGGTGAAGTTCAGACGGAAGTCCAGGAAAGGGCCAGGAGGTACCTGTTCCCGGTGGAAGAAATGGATGACTTGGTCCAGGCTGTAAGAAGTACTATGCATGTGGAAGATGTCCCATGACCCCAATCCAGACAGGATTTGATATTTGGAGGTCTTACAGCTCAGATCGATAAAGTTTTTCCTATTAGTGACCATATAAAAACCATGATACTGTGTGAATGGAAGGACGCAGATCGGAGACTGGTAATGTCACGTGACTTTAAAAACCGTCTTCCTTTTGATCCTGAGGAATCAAAGCTGTGGGAAGAAACACCTAGAGTGGATGTGCCAATTGCAAAAGTGGCTAAAAAGACTTTGATTCCTTTTGAGGACTCTTCAAGTCTTAAAGATCCTATGGATCGCAAGGCGGACATCCTCCTTAAGCAGGCCTGGGAGTCTTCAGCGGCCTTAATAAGGACCAATATTGCGGCTACTTCGGTAGCTAGGTCTATGTGTTTCTGGATGAGTCAGTTGGAGGATCAACTGGCTAATAGGACCCCTAGAGCTGAAATTTTAGAATCTCTTCCTCTTATTAAGTCAGCAACAGCCTTTCTGGCTGATACCTCGGCTGAGTCAGTCAGGTTTTCTGCCAGAAATAGCTCTTTATCCAATGCAGTCCGGAGGGCTATTTGGTTGAAATCCTGGTCGGGGGATAATGCCTCTAAAAATAAATTATGTTCATTACCATTTGCAGGATCAAAGGTATTTGGTCAGGCATTGGATGATATTCTGGAGGCCTCAGATAGCAAAAAAGGTTTTCCAAAGGAGAAGCCTAAAAAGTTTCAATCCTTTCGGAAGAAACCAGCCTTCCGTAGACAACCATTTTATAAGGACACAGGTAGACCTAGCAGGGGAACATATAAGGGTTCCTATACTCAAAATAGAGGAAATAGGAGCTCACTGTTTGGATCTTCCTCAAAACCTAGAAAGCAATGACGCCAGGCACATAGGGGGCTGACTTTTGTTCTCGGCAGAGAACTGGAAAAAGGTCACCAAAAACGAGTGGGTCCTACAAACTATAAAGGAAGGTTACAGAATAGAACTGGTAGCCTATCCGCCCCAGAGATACATTTCTCCCACTGTGGTTCAGGAAAATTTAGGAATGTTTCAAGACATCCAAGACTTAATCTCTTCAAAAGTCATTGTGCCAGTTGTTGGGTCAGAGGAAAAGTCGGGTCACTATTCCTCTCTCTTTCCAATAATGAAACCGTCAGTAGAGTCAAGAACAATTCTGAATCTCAAACCGTTGAACAAGTATGTTCGCTACAAAAGATTCAGAATGGAGTCTATAAAGTCAACAATTCCATTGATAGACAAAAATTCGGTAATGTGTACCCTAGACTTAAAAAATGCCTACTATCAGGTGCCCATCCATCCAGCCTCGCAGGAACTTCTAAGATTTGCTGTAAGCCTACCAGAATCCACCTGCCACTTCCAGTTTCAGGGTCTGCCATTCGGACTAGCTTCTGCTCACAGAGTTTTTACGAAGCTAATATCAGAGGTCGTAGCATATCTAAGAACCAAGGAATTGTAGTAATACCTTACTTGGACGACTTTCTGTTAGTGGCTCGATCAGCAGAAATTCTAAATTACCATACAGAGCGAACAATGGCGGTACTAGAATTTCTCGGTTGGGTGATAAATCGAGAGAAATCTCACCTAACTCCCAGTACAAAAAGAATATTTTTAGGAGTACTCCTCGATTCAAGAGCCAGAACAGCTTTCCTGCCAGAGGTCAAGCAAAGATCTTTGAAAAAGAAAGTGATAGAGATGGTAAAGAACCGGGTTACCATTCGAAGAGCTATGCAAATTCTGGGAGTAATGACATCATGTATACCATGCGTCAGGTGGGCTCAAGCTCATTCAAGACCCCTACAAAGAGAGGTGCTATCGTGGTGGGATCGTCATCAGTCATCCCTAGACAAAAGGATCCACCTCTCGGCAAGAGCAAAGAGGTCGTTAGTTTGGTGGGCACAAAGCAAAAATCTCAGAAGAGGAGTTCTTTGGATTCCATCCCCATATATAGTAATAACTACAGATGCAAGCGCATGGGGGTGGGGAGCCCATTTAGAAGGGAAGTTTCTGCAAGGCAGATGGCCAGAGAAAATCAGACGAATGTCATCGAATTACCGAGAGTTTTATGCGATCTGGGAATCCTTAAGAAGGAATCAGGACTGTTTAAGAAACCAGCACGTCAAGATCCTATCGGACAACATGACAGCAGTAGCCTTCATCAAACATCAAGGAGGCTCTCAATACAGAACAGGATCTTGCAGAGAAGATATTTGTATGGGCAGAACGAACGATCCTTTCCATAACTGCAGTTCATCTGGAGGGTTCACAAAACCTAGTGGCAGATTATTTGAGCAGACAGAAGATCTATCCGACAGAGTGGTGTTATGATTCGGTAGCTGAGGAGTGCAGGCAAAAAGGCAATACACCAGAGCAGTTGGAATCTATGAGATTTCAGTACCCTGACTAACCACCACAACTAAAGGCAGCCGTGGAGCGTTCCTACGTTGGTCCTAGACGCCTCGTCACAGCCTGAGAAACTAACTACACCTAAAGATAGAAATAGGAAAGCTATCTGCCCCGGAGCAGAACCCCAAAGATAATAGCAAGCCCCCAAACATGTAATGGCGGTTAGACAAGACGAAATACTGACACAGACAGAAAATAGTATGAGCAAACGTTGGGGCCCAAACTAGCTAAATAGAAAAGGATAAGAAGGGTACTTACTGCAATCCCAAAAAAAACCTGAAAGCACCAACTCTACTAATTTCAAAAACACCTGAGATCACACGACCTCTACCACCTAAATTAGCTCTCTGGTGTAACAAAATCAAAACAGCAGCCACTGAAAAAACTGGAAAAAGCAAAAGTACAAACATCAGTGGCTGAACTAAACTGAGAGGGCAAAAGCCCCTTGAGGGGACCAGAAGGCCCCCACAGAAGTGCAGGACAAAATGCAAAAATCAAGCACAGAAACAAAAAGAAGAAAAATGTCTTATCTGTTAGAAGGAGATGCAGACACGACACAGCAGGCTACAAGGGAAACTGGAATCAAGGATTCATACCAGAACAATTGATCACCGGCAACCCTGATGGGAAGGTAACTCCCTTATATAAGACCAGTCAGTAACACCTGATTCCCAGTCCTCACAATCTTCACTGAACAGACCAGTACCGCTTGTAACCACCAGAGGGAGCCTCTGCTCAGAACTCATCTCAAGCCCATTCACAACAGTACCCCCCCTTGAGGAGGGGTCACCGAACCCTCATTTGAGCAACCAGGTCGGTCAGGATGAGTTCTATGATACGCACGGATGAGTCTCCTAGCATGGATGTCCGAAGCAAACACCCAAGAATTGTCTTCCTGACCATAACCTCTCCACTTAACCAAATACTGGAGTTTCCGTCTAGAAAAACGAGAATCTAATATTTTCTCAACCACATACTCCAGATTGCCCTCAACCAAAACAGGGTCAGGAGGCACAGCAGCAGGAACCACTGGCTCAACAAACCTCTTCAACAAGGACTTGTGGAACACGTTATGGATCTTAAATGTCCCTGGAAGGAGCAAACGAAAAGAAACAGGATTAAGAATCTCCATGATCTTATAAGGTCCAATGAACCTAGGCATAAATTTAGGAGATACTACTCTCATAGGAATATTTTTTGAGGACAACCAGACCAAGTCCCCTACTTTAAACCGAGGACCATCAGTCCTATGCCGGTTAGCAAACCGCTGGGCCCTCTCTTGAGAGAGGGACAACCTCTCCACTACCTGGTCCCAAATCTGTTGCATACGCTCCACAACAGAGTCAACACCCGGACAGACAGAAGCCTCCGTCTGTCCCGAAGAAAATCGAGGGTGAAACCCAGAATTACAGAAAAATGGAGACATCAAAGTGGCAGAGCTAGCCCTATTATTAAGAGCAAACTCAGCCAAAGGCAAAAAAGAAACCCAGTCATCCTGATCAGCAGACACAAAGCATCTTAGATAAGTCTCCAATGTCTGGTTTGTTCTCTCAGTTTGACCATTGGTCTGAGGATGAAACGCCGAGGAGAAAGACAATTGAACACCAAGTTTAGAACAAAAGGTCCTCCAAAATCTGGAAACAAACTGGACTCCTCTGTCAGACACAATGTTCTCAGGAATGCAGTGTAAACGAACCACATGCTGAAGGAACAAAGGCACCAATTCAGAGGAGGAAGGCAACTTAGGCAATGGCACAAGATGTATCATCTTGGAAAACCTAGCACAAATCACCCAGATGGCGGTCATTCTCTGAGAAACAGGAAGGTCGGAAATGAAATCCATAGAGATATGGGTCCATGGTCTCTTGGGCACAGGCAATGGCATCAACAAACCACCAGAGCGAGAGCAAGGCTTGGAGCGAGAGCAAGTCCTGCAGGACTGCACAAATTCCCTGACATCACGAGACAAGGTAGGCCACCAAAAGGACCGACTAACCAAGTCTCTGGTACCAAAAATTCCGGGATGCCCAGCCAACGCGGAACAATGAATCTCAGACATCACACTCTTTTTCCACTGGTCCGGGACAAACAATTTTCCAACAGGGCAGCGCTCGGGCCTATCCTCCTGACACCCCTCCAGAGCAAGTCTCAAATTGGGTGAGATGGCGGAAAGAACTACACCCTCTTTCAAAATAACAGAAGGATCAGATAACTCAGGAGAGTCCGCAAGGAAACTCCTCTAGAGAGCATCCGCCTTAACATTCTTAGTGCCAGGAAGAAAGGAAACCACAAAATTAAAACGTGTGAAAAACAAGGCCCACCTGGCCTGTCTAGGATTGAGTCGCTTGGCAGATTCCAGATAAACCAGATTCTTATGGTCCGTAAGGACCACCCACCGATGTTTGGCTCCCTCCAGCCAATGTCTCCACTCTTCAAAAGTCCACTTCATGGCCAATAACTCCCGATTACCCACGTCATAATTACGTTCGGTAGGAGAAAATTTTCGAGAGAAAAAGGCACAAGGGTTACTTTTAGAGGTCTCTGGATCTTTTTGGGACAAAACGGCACCTGCCCCAATTTCAGAGGCATCAACCTCCACCTGAAATGGCAGAGAAACATCAGGCTGCCGTAGAACAGGAGCAGAAGTGAATCTCTGCTTAAGTTCCTGAAATGCAGAGACTGCCTCAGGAGGCCAATTCACCACATCAGAACCCTTTTTGGTCAAATCAGTTAATGGTTTAACAATAACCGAGAAATTACCAATAAATTTACGATAAAAATTGGCAAAACCCAAAAATCTTTGAAGAGCCTTTAATGAAGTAGGTTGGACCCAATCACAGATGGCCTGAACCTTGACCGGGTCCATTTCAATAACAGATGGGGACAAAATGAATCCCAGAAATGAGATCCTCTGTACGCCAAAAAGACACTTTGATCCCTTCACATACAGAGCATTCTCTCTCAAAATCTGGAATACAGTTCGAACATGTTTCACATGAGAGTCCCAGTCATTGGAAAAAATCAAGATATCATCCAAATAAACAATCAGAAATTTATCCACAAAATCCCTGAAAATGTCATTCATGAAGGACTGGAAGACAGAAGGAGCATTAGTGAGCCCAAAGGGCATCACAAGGTACTCAAAATGCCCTCCGGGGTATTAAATGCCGTCTTCCATTCATCCCCGTGCTTAATGCGAATAAGGTTATATGCCCCCTGAGGTCAAGCTTGGTA
Organism: Oophaga sylvatica; assembly: GCA_033576555.1. Taxonomy (NCBI): domain Eukaryota; kingdom Metazoa; phylum Chordata; class Amphibia; order Anura; family Dendrobatidae; genus Oophaga; species Oophaga sylvatica. The sequence goes on along the minus strand of JARQOD010001773.1, from coordinate 79,827 downwards.
AACCAAGTAGAGTTTTTCACCCTGGAAAACAGGTCAGAAATCAAGGGTAACGGGTATTGATATTTCACAGTAATATTGTTCAAAAGACGATAATCAATACACGGCCTTAATGAACCATCCTTTTTGGCCACAAAGAAAAAACCGGCACCTAAGGGTGAAGAGGATGGTCTGATATGACCTTTCTCCAATGACTCCTTGATATAAGACCGCATAGCGTCATGTTCAGGTACAGACAAGTTAAAAAGGCGACCTTTAGGGAATTTACTACCAGGCACTAATTCAATAGCGCAGTCATAGCTCCTATGGGGAGGCAAGGATGTAGATTTACTTTCGCTAAACACATCAGAAAAATCATTCAAAAAGTCAGGAACATCCTGAGCCTGGGGGGAGGCAGAAAAAACAGGATTGTTGGTATTAACACATTGGCAGCCCCAACTGGTTACAGACACAGATTTCCAATCCAAAACAGGATTATGAGACTGTAACCAAGGGAAACCCAGTACGATAATATCATGCAGATTATACAGAACCAAAAATTTGCAGCACTCTTGATGATCAGGTTCAACCCTCATTATAACCTGAGTAGAGAACTGAGGTTTATTCTCAGCCAAAGGGGTAGAATCGATCCCCAGAAGGGGAATAGACTTCTGTAGGGGTATCAAGGGAAACCCACAACGTTTAGCAAAATCATAATCCATCAGGTTAATAGCTGCTCCAGAATCAACGAAAGCCTGAGCAGAAAATGAGGACAGAGAGCATATCAGAGTGACAGTAAAAACTTAGTCTGAACACTACCCAAGACAACTGAGCGTGCAAAACGTCCTCCCCGCTTAGGGCAGACTGAAATAGCATGAGAGGCATCACCACAGTAGAAACATAACCCATTGCGCTTTCGAAACTCATGACGCTGTGCCCCAGACACCACTCTATCACACTGCATGGATTCAGAAGCAGGTTCACAAGGCAACACTATTCCACGCATACTTCTCCGCTCACGCAAACGTCTGTCAATTTGAATCGCTAATGACATAGAATCATTGAGACCAGAGGGGACAGGGAATCCCACCATAACATCCTTTACATTATCTGACAGCCCCTTCCGAAAAAGGGCCGCCAAAGCGTCGTCATTCCACTTGGTCAGGACTGCCCACCTACGGAATCTCTGACAGTATAACTCAGCGTCATCAAGCCCCTGATTTAATGCCACAAGGCTTTTTCAGCTTGATCAGTGACATTAGGCTCATCGTACAATAACCCCAAAGCCTGAAAAAATGCATCAACATCACTCAAAACAGGATCCCCAGGTGTCAGGGAAAAAGCCCAATCCTGAGGATCGCCGCGCAGGAGAGAGATGACAATTTGAACCTGCTGCGCTGCGTTTCCTGAGGACTTAGATTTTAAGGCAAAAAACAATTTACAATTATTTTTGAAATTCTGAAACTTAGCTCGATCCCCTAAAAACAAATCTGGCATGGGAATCCTAGGTTCCACAACAGGCAACCTAGCAAGATAGATAGCAATACTCCGAACCTCAGTGGCAAGCTGATCCACACTGCCAGACAACTGTGCAAACTCCATTGAGAGAAAAAAAAATCCTCCCCAGCACCCAGAGATACAGAGAGAAAAAAAAAAATGCAACAAACAGAAAAATATCTCTGACAACTCTGACAACCTTTTTTTTTTTTCACATTATTTTTTCCCTTCTGTGAGTACCATACAATTTTCAATTTTTTGGGCCGGTGATACTGTTATGATTCGGTAGCTGAGGAGTGCAGGCAAAAAGGCAATACACCAGAGCAGTTGGAATCTATGAGATTGCAGTACCCTGACTAACCACCACAACCAAAGGCAGCCGTGGAGCGTTCCTACGTTGGTCCTAGACGCCTCGTCACAGCCTGAGAAACTAACTACACCTAAAGATAGAAATAGGAAAGCTATCTGCCCCGGAGCAGAACCCCAAAGATAATAGCAAGCCCCCAAACATGTAATGGCGGTTAGACAAGACGAAATACTGACACAGACAGAAAATAGTATGAGCAAACGTTGGGGCCCAAACTAACTAAATAGAAAAGGATAAGAAGGGTACTTACTGCAATCCCAAAAAAACCCTGAAAGCACCAACTCTACTAATTTCAAAAACACCTGAGATCACACGACCTCTACCACCTAAATTAGCTCTCTGGTGTAACAAAATCAAAACAGCAGCCACTGAAAAAACTGGAAAAAGCAAAAGTACAAACATCAGTGGCTGAACTAAACTGAGAGGGCAAAAGCCCCCTGAGGGGACCAGAAGGCCCCCACAGAAGTGCAGGACAAAATGCAAAAATCAAGCACAGAAACAAAAAGAAGAAAAATGTCTTATCTGTTAGAAGGAGATGCAGACACGACACAGCAGGCTACAAGGGAAACTGGAATCAAGGATTCAGACCAGAACAATTGATCACCGGCAACCCTGATGGGAAGGTGACTCCCTTATATAAGACCAGTCAGTAACACCTGATTCCCAGTCCTCACAATCTTCACTGAACAGACCAGTACCGCTTGTAACCACCAGAGGGAGCCTCTGCTCAGAACTCATCTCAAGCCCATTCACAACAGAGTGGGAGTTAAACCAGAAGGTCTTCCGGTTATTATGTCAACGTTGGGGAACACATCAAGTGGACCTATTTGCTACAAGAAAAAATGCAAAACTACCAAGGTTTTTTTCACTGAACCCAGCAGACAATCCGGAAGGAGTAGATGCCTTGAGTCAGAGGTGGAACGAACCTCTAAATTATGCATTCCCGCCAATAGCATTGATACCAGCAGTTCTGAGGAAGATAAGGGAAGAATGTGCGTTAGTGGTACTAATAGTTCCGTTCTGGCAAAGGAGGAGCTGGTTTCCTCTACTGGGGGCCATGACCAGAGAGGATCCAATCGAGCTTCCCCAGTGGAAGGACATAGTGCACCAGGGACCAGTTCTACACCAAGACCCAGAAAGATTGCACCTGTCAGCCTGGATCCTGAAAGGGACATTCTAAAAGCTTGTGGTCTTTCAGATCAAGTGATAACAACGATTCAGGCCAGCAGAAAACCTGTAACTTCAGCAATATATTATAAGATCTGGAAGAAGTTCTGTCTGGAAGGTGGCAGGTCTGATGTTGTAGCCAGAGTCCCGGATGTTCCGCGAGTACTGGATTTTCTTCAAACAGGGTTTAATATGGGTCTTAGACCTAGTACACTTAAAGTACAGTTCTCAGCTTTAAGTACTTACATGGATTACCCTTTAGCTTCACACCCTTGGGTGGTTAGATTCGTTAAAGCAATCCAAAGATTAAGGCCTACTATAAAGGGTATGCCACACTGAACAATATCGCTAACGGGATCGCTAAAAAACGTCACTATTTAGCGATCCCGTTAGCGATGTTGTTCAGTGCGGCATCTGCCAGCGACGAGCTTCCTGCTGTGATCTCGCTCGTCGCTGGAATCGTTCCGGACCCTATTTTCTCGTTGGCGCTCCCGCTGGGTAAGTATATATCGCTAAGTGTGGCACCTTTTCTTAGCGATTTAGCGGTACTTTGTACCGCTAAAGTCGTTAAGAAGATCGCTAACGGCGATAGCATCGTTAACTATATCGCTAAATGTGGCCGCACTTAGCGATATAGAAACAATCCCGCTAGCGATCGCATTAGTATGCGTCGTTATCGTGATCGCTAGCGGGATTGTTTAGTGTGGCAGTACCTTAAGGCAATTGTCTCCCCCCTGGGATTTAAATCTAGTTCTGGGGGCACTTTGTAAAACTCCTTACACTCCAAATAAGGATTTGCCTATTTCTCTCCTATCTATGAAAACAGCCTTCTTGGTAGCTATTACCACAGCCAAAAGAATAGGGGAAATTCAGGCGTTATCCATTAAGGACCCATATATGCAGATCAGAGAGAATCATGTGGTATTAAAACTTGACCCTGCTTTCATGCCCAAGGTAGCCTCTTTGCAAAATCGCAATCAGGAAATAATACTTCTATCCTTTTGTGAAAAACCTTCAAATGTTAAAGAACAAGCTTTACACTCCTTGGATGTTAGACAGGCAGTAATTGATTACCTAGAGGCCACTGGGGGCTGGAGGAAAGACCCTAATTTGTTTATTTTATATGGAGGTAAAAATAAGGGTAAAAAAGCTTCTAAGCCTTCCATCGCAAGATGGATTACCACCTTAATCATAAAAGCTAACAGATCTGAAGGTGTAGTTTGTCCCATAAAAATAAAAGCCCATTCTACCAGAGCATTGTCAGCATCATGGGCAGAAAGAGCAGGAGCATCTTTAGAACAAATTTGTAAAGCAGCCTCTTGGGCTACGATAAATACCTTTTGCAGGCACTACAAACTAGATGTGCTAGCAGGACAACAGACGGCATATGGTAGAAAAGTATTACAGGCCGTAGTCCCACCCTAGGAGGGTTTCTTTGGTACTCTCCATAGTGCTGTCAGGGGGACGTCCTGGAAAATGGGTATTATACCTACCGATAATTCGGTTTCCAGGAGTCCATCCTGACAGCACCGTTAGTTCCCTCCCTTGTCTATGTTCATGTATATGCTAATTCATATGATGTAATATGTTTAAGTAATTAAATATTGTCACTTGCATTGATCCATGGTATGGTACTTGTCAAATCACTGAGGTATAGGGGGAGGAGTGGGACCTTTTAACCTCTCGTGTGCTTCCTGTCCCTGTAAGGAGGAGGAGGACGTCCTCCATAGTGCTGTCAGGATGGACTCCTGGAAACCAAATTATCGGTAGGTATAATACCCATTTTTATGTATATATGTCTATGTAAATATAACATGAGTACACACATACAGTCATGGCTGAAAGTGTTGGCACCCTTAAAATTGTTCAAGATAATGAAGCATTTCTCCCAGAAAATTATTGCAATTACACATGTTTTGTTATATCTTCCTTGTGTGCATAGGAACAACACAAAACAACTAAGGGAAAAAAGGAAAATTGGACATAATTTCACACAAAAATCCAAACATGGGCAGGACAAAATTGTTAGCACTTTCCAAAATTGTAGGCAAGTAACTTTGTTTCAAGCATGTGATGCTCATTTAACCCCTTCACCCCCAAGGGTGGTTTGCACGTTAATGACCGGGCCAATTTTTACAATTCTGACCACTGTCTCTTTATGAGGTTATAACTCTGGAACGCTTCAACGGATCTTCGCGATTCTGAGATTGTTTTCTCGTGACATATTGTACTTCACGTTAGAAGTAAAATTTCTTCGATATAACTTGCGTTTATTTTTGAAAAAAATGCAAATATGGCGAAAATTTTTAAAATTTTGCAATTTTCAAACTTTGAATTTTTATTCCCTTAAAACAGAGAAATATGTCACATAAAATAGTTAAGAAATAACATTTCCCACATGTCTACTTTACATCAGCACAATTTTGGAACCAAAATTTTTTTTTGTTAGGAAGTTATAAGGGTTAAAAGTTGACCAGCGATTTCTCATTTTTACAACAAAATTTACAAAGCCATTTTTTTTAGGGACCACCTCTCATTTGAAGTCACTTTGAGGGGTCTATATGGCAGAAAATACCCAAAAGTGACACCATTCTAAAAACTGCACCCCTCAAGGTACTCAAAACCACATTCAAGAAGATTATTAACCCTTCAGGTGCTTCACAGGAACTAAAGCAACGTGGAAGGAAAAAATGAATATTTAACTTTTTAGCCACAAAAATGATCTTTTACAAACTTTTTTTTATTTTCACAAGGGTAAAAGGAGAAAATGGACAAATAAGGTTGTTATGCAATTTCTCCTGAGTACGCCAATACCCAATATGTGGGGGAAAACCACTGTTTGGGCACACGGCAGAGCTCGTAAGGGAAGGAGCGCCGTTTGACTTTTTCAAACTAAAATTGGCTGGAATTGAGATTGGACGCCATGTCGTGTTTGGAGAGCCCCTGATGCGCCTAAACAGTGGAAACCCCCACAAGTGACACCATTTTGGAAACTAGACCCCCTAAGGTACTTATCTAGATCTGTTGTGAGCACTTTGAACTCCCAAGTGTTTCACAAAAGCTTATAATGCCTGGGTGTGAAAAAAAAAAAAAACAATTTTCCACAAAAATGATTTTTTAGTCCCAAATTTTTGAATTTTCCCAAGGAAATTGGACCCCAAAAGTTGTTGTCCAATTTGTCCTGAGTACGCTGATACCCCATATGTGGGGGGGGGGAACTGTTTGGGTGCACGGCAGGGCTTGGAAAGGAAGTAGTAACGTTTTGGAATGCAGACGTTGATGGGGGTCATGTTCCGTTTGCAGTGCCCCAGATGAGCCTAAACAGTGGAAACCCCCCACAAGTGACCCCATTTTGGAAACTATACCCCCTAAGGAACTTATCTAGATCTTTGGTGAGCACTTTGAACCCCCAAGTGCTTCACACAAGTTTATAATGCCCGGGCATGAAAATAAAAAATCCTATTTTTTTCCCACAAAAATTATCTTTTAGTCACTAATTTTTTATTTTCTCAAGGGTAACAGGAGAAATTGGACCACATAAGTTGTTGTACAATTTGTCCTGAGTACGCTGATACCCCATATGTGGGTGGGAACCACTGTTTGGGCGCACGGCAGAGCTCGGAATGGAAGGAGCACCATTTGACTTTTTCCAACCAAAATTGGCTGGAATTGAGATTGGATGCCATGTTGCATTTGGAGAGCCCCTGATGTGCCTAAACAGTGGAAACCCCCCACAAATGACCCCATTTTGGAAACTAGACCCCCTAAGGAACTTTTCTAGATCTTTGGTGAGCAATTTTAACCCCCAAGTGCTTCACACAAGTTTATAACGTAGAGCCGTAAAATTTAAAAATCATATTTTTTCCACAAAAATTATCTTTTCACCCCAATTTTTATTTTTCCAAGGGTAACAAGACTCCAAAAGTTATTGTGCAATTTGTCCTGAGTGCGCTGATACCCCATATGTGGGGGTAAACCACTGTTTGGGTGCATGGCAGAGTTTGGAAGGGAAGGAGTGCCGTCTGACTTTTTCAACGCAGAATTGGCTGGACGCCATGTCGTGTTTGGAGAGCTCCTGATCTGCCTAAACAGTGGAAACCCCCATAAATGACGCCATTTTGGAAACTAGACCCCTCAAGGAACTTATCTAGATGTGTGGTGAGAACTTTTAACCCCCAGGTGTTTCACTAAAGTTTATAACGTACAGCCGTAAAATAAAAAATCCTTTTTTTTTTTACAAAAATGATTTTTTCGTCCCCAATATTTTATTTTCACAAGGGTAACAGAAGAAATTGGAACCCAAAAGTTGTTGTCCAATTTGTCCTGAGTACGCTGATACCCAATATGTGGGAGAAAACTACTGTATGGGCGCACGTCAGGGCTCGGAAGGGAAGTAGTGACGTTTTGGATTGCAGACTTTGATGGAATGGTCTGGGGGCGTCATGTCACATTTGGAGAGCCCCTGATGCACCTATACAGTGGAAACCCCCCACAAGTGACCCCATTTTGGCAAATAGACCCCACAAGGAACTTATCTAGATGTGTGGTGAGCACTTTGAACCCCGAAGTGCTTCACAGAAGTTTCTAAGGTACAGCCGTAAAAATAAAAAATCTCTTTTTTTTTTACAAAAATGATTTTTTCGCCCCCAATATTTTATTTTCACAAGGGTAACAGGAGAAATTGGACCCCAAAAGTTGTTGTCCAATTTGTCCTGAGTACGCTGATACCCAATATGTGGGAGAAAACTACTGTATAGGCGCACGTCAGGGCTCGGAAGGGAAGTAGTGACGTTTTGGATTGCAGACTTTGATGGAATGGTCTGGGGGCGTCATGTCGCATTTGGAGAGCCCCTGATGCGCCTAAACAGTGGAAACCCCCACAAGTGACCCCATTTTGGAAAATAGACCCCACAAGGAACTTGTCTAGATGTGTGGTGAGCACTTTGAACCCCGAAGTGCTTCACAGAAGTTTATAACGCACAGCCGTAAAAATAAAAAATCCTTTTTTTTTTTGCAAAAATGATTTTTTTTGCCCCAATATTTTATTTTTACAAGGGTAACAGGAGAAATTGGACCCCAAAAGATGTTGTCCAATTTGTCCTGAGTACGCTGATATCCAATATGTGGGAGAAAACTACTGTATGGGTACACGTTGGGGCTCGGAAGGGAAGTAGTGACGTTTTGGATTGCAGACTTTGATGGAATGGTCTGGGGGCGTCATGTCGCATTTGGAGAGCCCCTGATGCGCCTAAACAGTGGAAATCCCCAACAAGTGACCCCATTTTGGAAAATAGACCCCACAAGGAACTTATCTAGATGTGTGGTGAGCGCTATGAAGCCCCAAGTGCTTCACAGAAGTTTATAATGTACAGCCATAAAAGCAAAAAAATATTTTTTTTTGTACAAAAATGATATTTTCGCCCCCAGTTTTTTATTTTCCCAAGGGTAGCAGAAGAAATAGGACAAATTGCACAATAACTCTTGGGGTCCAGAGTACGCTGATACCCCATATGTGGGGATAAACTACTGTTTGGACGCATGGCAGAGCTGAGAAGTGAAGGAGCACCGTTTGACTTTTTCAACGCAGAATTGGCTGGAATTGAGATCAGACGCCATGTCACATTTGGAGAGCCCCTGATGTGCCTAAACAGCGGAAACCCCCCAATTCTAACTCCAACTCTAACCCCAACACACCCCTAACCCTAGTCCCAACCCTAACCACAAACCTAACCCTAACACACCCCTAATCCCAACCCTAACCCTAATCCTAACTTTAGCGCCAACCCTAACCCTAACTTTAGCCGCAACCCTAACCCTAACCCTAATGGGAAAATGGAAATAAATACTTTTTTTTAATTTTATTATTTTTCCCTTACTAAGGGGGTGATAAAGGGGGGTTTGATTTACTATTTATAGCGGGTTTTTATGATTGGCAGCTGTCACGCTAAAAGACGCTTTTTATTGCAAAAATAGTTTTTGCATCATCACATTTTGAGAGCTATAATTTTTGCATATTTTGGCCCACAGAGTCATGTGAGGTCTTATTTTTTGCGGGACGAGTTGACGTTTTTATTGGTACTATTTTCGAGCACGTGACGTTTTTTGATCGCTTTTTATTTCGATTTTTGGGAGGTTAGAATGAACAAAAATCAGCAATTCATGAATTTCTTTTGGGGGAGGCGTTTATACCGTTCCGCGTGTGGTAAAATTGATAAAGCAGTTTTATTCTTCGGGTCAGTACGATTATGGCGATACCTCATTTATATCATTTTTTCATGTTTTGGCGCTTTTATAGAATAAAAACAATTTTATATAAAAATAATTATTTTTGCATCGCTTTATTCTGCGAGCTATAACTTTTTTATTTTTTCGCTGATGATGCTTTATGACGGCTCGTTTTTTGCGGTACAAGATGACGTTTTCAGCGGTACCATGTATTTTTATATCGGTCTTTTTGATCGCGTGTTATTCCACTTTTTGTTCGGCGGTATGATGATAAAGCATTGATTTTTTGCTTCGTTTTTTTTTTTTTTTTTTAAGGGGTTCACTAAAGGGGTTAACTAGTGGGACAATTTTATAGGGGGGGTCGTTACGGACGCGGCGATACCAAATATGTGTACTTTTATTGTTTTGTTTTTTTTATTTACAGGAAGAAGTGAATTTATTGGGGAATATTTTTTTTTTTTTTTATTTATTTTGGATTTTTTTTTTACACATGTTTATTTTTACTTTTTTAACTTTTTTACTTTGTCCCAGGGTGGGACATCACTGTATTTTATCAGATCGCTGGTGTGACAGTGTGCACAGCACTCTGTCACACCAGCGATCGCACAGGCATAGATGCAGGCTTCTCAGTGCCTGCTCTCGGCAGGCACTGAGGTAGCCGCCTCCCTCCAGGACCCCGGCGCCATCTTGGATCCGGGTCCTGGGAGGGAGGAAGCCCTCAGAACAGCGCGATCACATCGCGCTGCTCTGAGGGTCTCAGGGGGGCGCGCAGGGAGCCCCCACCCTGCGCGATCCTCCCCTGTGCCCCCAGTACACCGCGATCATGTTTGATCGCGGTGTGCTAGGGGTTAATGTGCCGGGAGCGGTCCGTGACCGCTCCTGACACACAGTCATGGGTGTCAGCTGTGATAATCAGCTGACACCCGGCGGCGATTAGCTGCGCTCCCCTCAGGAGCGCAGCTGATCGCCTATGACGTACTATCCCGTCCCCGGTCATACGGGCCCAGGTACCATGGACGGGATAGTACGTCCGATGGCAGTAAGGGGTTAAACTCACGTGTGGCAAGTAACAGTTCTGGGCAATATGAAAATCACACCAGAAAACCAGATAAGGAGAGAATTTGACTCAATCTTTGCATTGTGTGTTTGTGTGCCACACTAAGCATGGAGAGCATAAAGAGATAAAGAGAACTGTCTGAGGACTTGAGAAACAAAATTATTGAAAAATATGAATGATTTCAAGGTTACAAGTCCACCTCCAGGGATCTTGTTGTTCCTTTTTCTATAGAGTGCAACATAATCAAGAATTTTACAACCCATGCCACTGTAGCTAATCTCTCTGGATGTGGACAGCAGAGAAAAATTTATGAGTGGTTGCAAACCAGGATATTCTGAATGGTGGATAAGCAACCCCAATTAAGTTCTAAAGAAATTCAAGCTGTCCTGCAGGCTCATGGTACATCAGTGTCAGAGTGAACTATCCATCAACATTTGGATGAAATGGAATGCTCTCGCATGGGACTCGGGAGGATCCAACTGCTGCACAGAGAAATAAAAAAGCTAGACTGCAGTTTGCCAAAATGTACTTGAGTAAGCCAAAATCCTTCTGGGAAAGCATCTTGGGGACAGATAAGAACAAGATAAAGCTTTTTGGTTAAGCACATCATTCTACTGTTTACCGATAATGGAATGAGGCCAACAAAGAATAAAACACAGTACCCACAGTCAAATATGGTGGAGGTTCAAATATGTTTTGGGATTGTTCTGCTAGCTCTGGATGCCTTGACGGTGTGCAAGACATCATGAAACCTGAAGATTATCAATGGATTTTGTAGTGCCCAGTGTCAGAAAGCTGAATTTGAGTCCTAGGTCATGGGTTTTCCAGAAGAGCAATGACCCCAAGCATACTTCAAGAAGCATCCATAAATGGATGGAAACAAAGCGCTGAAAATTTCTTAAGTGGACAGTAGTGATGAGCAAGTATGCTAGTTGCTCGTGTTTTCCCGAGCACGCTCTGGTGGTCTCCGAGTATTTGGAAGTGTTCGGAGATTTAGTTTCTGTTGCCGCAGCTGTATGATTTGTGGCTATTTGACAGCATGAATACATGTGGGAGTTCCCTAACAAACAGGCAATCCCCACATGTATTCAGGCTGTTAAGAAGCTGCAAATCATGCAGCTGTGGCAACAGAAACTAAATCTCCGAGCACTTCCAAATACTCAGAGGTCGAGAAAACCCGAGCAACGAGTATACTGGCTCATTACTAGTGGACAGCAATGAGTCCTGATCTAAATCCCACTGAACACATGTGAAAATATCTTAATATTGCTGTTGTTCAAATATATGAGACTTGGAGCAATTTGCAAAAGAAAAGTGGTATAAAATTCCAGTTGAGAGGTATAAGAAACTTGTTGATGATTCTAGGAAGTGATTCCTTGCAATTATTAATCCCAAACGGTCTGCAAACTAATATTAAGTGGAGGGTGCTAACAATTTTGCCCTGCCCATATTTGGTGCTTTGTGTGAAATTATGTCCAATTTGCCTTTTTTTTCTGTTGTTTGTGTTGTTCCAATGAGCACAAATGATATATACATGTGTGTAAAAAAACTTGTATATTTTCAATAATTTTCTGGGAGAGATACCGTATATACTCATGTATAAGCTGACCCCCCTAATTTTGCCACAAAAAATTGGGAAAACTTATTGACTCGCGTATAATCCTAGTGTGGATAATGCAGCAGCTACTGGTAAATTACAAAAATAAAAATAGATACTAATAAAAGTAAAATTAATTGAGCCATCAATAGGTTAAATATTTTTGAATTTCCATATTGAATCAGGAGCCCCATATAATTCTCCATACAGTTAATGATGGGCCCCATAAGATTCTCCATACAAAATACTTCCCATATGCTGCTCCATAAAAGTTATGCCCCCATAAGATGCTCCATATATTTTATGCCCCATATGATGCTCCAAAGATTATGCCCCCATAAGAAGCTCCATAGATTATGCCCCCCTAAGATGCTCCATAGATTATGCCCCATATGATGCTCCATAGATTATGCTCCCATATGATGCTCCATAGATTATGCCCACATATGATGCTCCATAGATTATGCCCCCATATGGTGCTCCATAGATTATGACCCCACATGGTGCACCATAGATTATGCCCCCATATGATGCTCCATAGATTAAGCTCCCATATGATGCTCTATAGTATAGATCCCTTATGCTGTCGCTGCTGCTGCTGCAAAAAAGATATACTCACCTCTCATCGCTGGGGGCCAGGTGCCGGTGTCCTGAGCAGGCGGGGACACCGGCGCGCTATGGGGGACAGGTGCTGGTGTCACCGCTCGCTCAGGGCCCTGGCACCTGAGATATTCACCTGTCCCTGGTCCACCGCTGCATGCCGCTGTCTTCTGGGTCCTCTGGCAGTGAATGCTCAGGCAGAGGGCGCAGCGCGCACTAACTACGTCATAGCGCCCTGTGCCTGAACATCACAGCGGTGGATCGGGGACAGGTGAATATCACATATACTCACCCCCTCCTGGCGCGTCTCTGCAGCCCCCCTGCATCTCCCGCGGTCTCCGGCAGCTATTCCTCCCTTCCATGGGCACTTGGTATGTGCATATTCATGACTTTAATGAGAGGTACCACGTGACCGCTGCAGGAAGGAGCCTGAGATCATGGGAGAAACAGGGGGCTGCAGAGACACACCGGCGGTGCAGGTAAGTATGATCTGACATCCCTGCTCCCCCTCCCCCCCAACCCCCCGGTATATGACTCGCGTATAAGCCAGGAGGGGGACTTTCAGCCTTAAAAAATGGGCTGAAAATCTTGGCTTATACGCGAGTATATACGGTACTTCATTTTCTGGAACAATTTCAATGGCGTCAACACTGTCAACCAGGAGGTATATATATTCAATTGTATATATAGTGAGAGTCCTAAAAGTAAAAATTTTTTAAAAGTCTTACAGAGGATTGCAGCACTCTTGAAATTGCTGAAACATTGGGCCCCAGCCAGGTGGAGGACGAGGAGGAGGAAGATGGCGGAACATCTGAGCCAGCTCCACCTGAGGACCTGGTGGGTATGAGCGCTCAGGACCTGGTGGGTAAGAGCGCCCAGGACCTGGTGGGTAAGAGCGCCCAGGTATCGCATAGCGGGATAGCCCCTGAACAAGTGGCTCTCCCACTGGACTCCAGTGACCTGGAGGAAAGTGGGAGTGAGGGGGAGGATGGAGGTAGCGGGAGTAATAATGAGGGGGGCTGCCTCATCCTACAACAAGTGAGGCAGATTGAGTCCCCAGCAAGGTTTGGCACACTGCTGTTTGGGGACGAGGTCTGCCTCGAGGATGAGGCAACCGGGAAGAGTAGGAGAAGGCGTAGGGCAAAGCAAGAGGTGGTGGAGAAGCTTGTTTTTGTCCCTCTTTCCGGGGCCCCCCAGTCCCATTGTGCAGAACCCGCTGCCCACCCCGGCTCGGGCCTTGTGGTGGGTCCGCAGCAAGAGAGCGGGGAGAGTAAGGTCTGCCTGGATCTTGCTGTCACATCTGGTGGCAGTTCGGATTCAGGCAGCGATATGGAGGTCGGTGCCGGTAGTGGTGTTACTGTTGGTGGTGGTGCTTGGGCTCAGTCCCCTGTGGCAGGGGGGCTGGCCCAGCACCAGGTACAAGTAGAGCCGAGGCTGCACCTCCGGCAGTGAGAGCTGCTTCTGGGCCCCCCACGTACGGGTCCTTTAAGTCTGGATCGCTTATGGGGGTCCAGAAGCATCGTAAGGGTGTGGATGCTGCTATAAAGCAACAATTGAAGACCTGCAAGGTGTTGGTCGCTCCCCTGGAGTTGGCCGTGGTGAAGCCGGGGCACTCGGCACGTAGACCCCAAAAGGGGTCTGTGCGGGGGCCCCGCTGCCAATGGACGCCGAAGGGGAGAGGCCAGCCTTGCCTACAGCTGGTGGTGGGTGCAGAGAGGCGGTGAAGGCCCGTGAGGGGCGTGGCCTCCCTGAATCTTGCCCTGCCTGCAAAGGCAGAGGCATGCAGGGGGGGCATGCCCTCCTCGGCTGCAGTCCCGCCCGCTGTGCTCGCGTCATCCAGGGTGGGTGTGGCCTCGCAAGGGGCTGCTGCCCAGCCCAGGGTGACTGTGGAGGGGGAGTGGCCTCGGCGGTCGTGGCTCTGCCTGCTATGCCTTTGTCATCTGGGGTGTGCGTGACCTCGAAAGGGGCTGCTGCCCAGCCTGGAATGACTGCGGCCGGCGGGGGGCGTGGCCTCGGCAGTTTCACCGCCCTCTGTCCCGCCCACACATACCATCGGTTCTGCGCCCCTGAAAGCCGGTAGGGAGTTGTCGGGTCCCCAGCCCACTTACTGTCATCTGGTGGTGCGGGGGCTCCGGTGCTCCAGGCGAAGCCGGCGGGGGAGATGTGTGGAGGGCAGGGTGCGGTGGCAAGGTCCGTCCCTGCCCTAGGAAGCACAGAGAGAAAAAAATTGGTGCAGGAGAGCTCAGGAGCTGCTGCTGCTCCCAAGCCCAGGCAGAGTGTACTGAGTGCATTCTGCTCTGGGGCTATTAAAGGGGCGGCAGCACTCCTGGGCAGAAGTGAGGCCAAAGAGGGCGCCAGAGCCAAAAATAGAGATGCCCCAGGAATCCAGCTAGGGCCCCCAGCAGGAGGTGTAAATAGCAATGTAAATAGCAATGTCAATAAAAATAGAAATAGAAATGGTGTAAATAATAAAGTTAATAAAAATAAAGGTAGTGTGATGGACAGTGAGGATGACAGTGATGGAGTGGTTGACATTTTTGAAGAATTATTTGCGGGTGTGGAGCATGAGGAGGTGAATGAATGAGAGAGTGGGAGTGACATGAGTGATATGGATGAGGGAGTGAATGTGGGTGTGAATGAGGGTATGAATGTGAGAGCAAGTACGAGTGGGGGGGGACTGGACCATCTGCCCCCCCAGCCGTGGCACCCAGGCGTTCATTTGCGGGGGTCACGGCTTGGGTTCGGGGGGATTCTCAGGGGGTCTCCTCACCTCTGGACTCCAGGGACAGCGTTTTGCACCGCCGTTTTCTGGAGGCCCTCAAAAGGGAGAAAGATCAATAATAGTAGAGGGGAGGATGGTGGACTTGTCTTTCTGGATAGAGAGGCATGGTTTGGCCGCCTTCCAAGAGAGAAGAGAAGGAGGAACTGTCTGGTCTCTCCCGACAGCCGGGCAAGGGCCGATGAGGAGGAATGTGGTCCGTCTTCGGTGGGGGGGCAGTGAAGCTTGCCCACCCAGGAGCAGGGTGGAGGAGCTCCTCCTGAAGATGGGCTTCAGGGTGAATGACATCTTCGCCCTGATCCATCCCTCAGCGGCCCGGTTCTTTGACATCAGCTTCGTTCGGCCAGAGGGGCTTGAGCTATTCTGGTCGAATTATGAGCTGGTGAAAGGGGAGCCCGGATGGCGAGGCTTCGTCGTGCAGGCGGTGTCTCGCCAAAATTCCGTCAAGAGAGTGACCGTGGTGACATGTAACGAGTCACTCTCATACGTGGACATAATGATGTGGCTTTCCTGTTATGGGGAAGTCACCGAGGTCCCAAAAAAGAACAGGGACGAATTTGGTATTTGGTCGGGGGGCTGGACCTTCATGGTTAAGTTGAAGGTCTCAGGCGATACGGTCACCCACATCCCTTCCTCGGCGTTCCTGGGAAGGGACAGGTTCCTGGTCTTCTACCAGGGGCAACTGAAGATCTGTCACAAGTGCGGCGATCCCCGCCACTTCAGCGCAAGCTGCAAGGTGCAGAAATGTGCCTTGTGTGGCGGGGTGGGTCATCTCGCCGCCGCGTGTAAGGACATTCGGTGCCACCTGTGTGGTGACCTTGGTCACCCATATAGCCGCTGCCCTCGCTCTTTCTCTAATGCCGCTGCAGGCCCGGTGGGGGGAGACCGTGGGGGGGAAACCTACGGCGGGACTTCCTCCATCGCGGCAGGCGGTGGTGGCGGGGAGGGGGCTAGGGGGCCGGTGAGGAAAGGCAAGGTCACTAGAGGCCCCTCATATCAACGGAGGCAGGCAGCTCGCCATGGGGGTAAGAAGCAGGTGGAGCCTCGGGTAACTGGGGTGATACCTGCTCCTCTCTCTAGGTCGGTGGCTAAAGCCTCTGAGGCCCAGGGGGAGGAAGCGTTGAACGAGGAGATCAGGAGGATGGAGAGGGAGGATAAAGCGGCTGACTCAGACATCTCCTTTCAATATGAAAGTGTTGATGAGGAAGTCGTAGAGCAGCCAACAACATCAATGGGTGGGAAAAAACGTACCAATAGGAGGGAGGGGAGGAGGAGGCTGAACAAGTCTTCCAAATCCCCCCCACCCCCGACCGTGAATGTACCAACGGAAGGGCCCACCGTCCCCCCTCTGATCACACTCTCCAACCGGTTCCAAGCCCTTGGAGACTCTGCTAAAGAGTTGCAGGACGAGGGCGAGGGGCCGGGGGTGGCATCGGGGGGTCCTTCAGGGAATGGCGGAGTCCAACCCTCAGGGGACGTTATTTCTCCTGGGGGGGGACAGACCCGGAGTCCGGAGGTGAGGACACTAGGGGAGGAGGAATGGACACCTCAACTACCTTAAAGAGGAAGGGTTCTGACTCCTCCGCAGAGGGTGGTGGGAGCGGGGTGGGTAAGAAGAAGGCCGTCGAACTTGATCACTCATGATGGCTGAACTTGCCCCGTTGACGCTGGCGTCCATTAATGTCGCCAGCATTAAGTCAGATGCCGCTAGATTTGCGGCCTCTGATTTTTTTACCCGAATTGAGGCTGAAATTTTATTTTTGCAGGAGACCAGACTAACTGACATTGGTTGCCATATATAAGGCACGGAGGGAGTGGAGGTGCGGGCCCTCATACTGGTCTCTTGCAGCCGAGCCGTATAGCGGGGTGGCGGTCCTTTTTAAGACTGCAGATGTGGAATGCAGACGAGTGATCGAGTTAGAAATGGGGAGGTGCCTGGTCCTTGACGTCTTCATGAGGGGACAAGAGCTTCGGCTCATAAACATCTATGGGTCCAATCTAAGTGGGACCGAAAATGTATCTTCCTGAAGATTAAGCCCTTTCTTTTTATGAGCCGACAGGTGGTCTTCGGTGGGGACTTCAACACCATTACGAGGTGCCGTGATCGGGGGGGTCCTGGAGATCGCCTGGCTTATGACAGCGTCGCGCTTAATAGTATATCTAGTGAAGCTTGCCTGGTGGATGTCCACATCCGAAACACCCCAGGCCATGGGGGTTTCACCTATCATAGGGGTAGCTGTAGATCTAGAATAGACAGGTTTTTTTAAAGGAGGACGCCATAGTTTCTGCTGTGTCCGCCATTGAGGTGGAGTTCTCCGATCACTGTCTAATTTTCTTTTCTCTGAATGTTGCAGAGACTCCCCGGATGGGAAGAGGGCTGTAGAAGCTGAATTCGTCCCTGCTGGAAGAAGCGGAGGTGAGACAATCCTTCGAGGATTTTCTTCAGAGCCAGGTACTGCTTTTGGATCTCTGTAGTAGTAAGTTAGAGTGGTGGGAGATCTTCAAAAAGTGGGTGGCAGGGTTCTATCGCCAGCTCTCGGGTCTCAGAAGTCTGAGCAGGCATCGCTTGTATCAGGCTCTGGGGAGGAAACTCGAGCAGCTCGTCTCGACTGGAGGTGACCGTGAGGAAATCTCCAGAGTGAAGTCTTTGCTTAAGAGGTGTCAGTATGATAGGCACACATCTTTGGTTTTTGAGAGGGATTTCGGGAAGTACCGCTCACCCGACCCCTACAGGAACTGTAAGATGTCAATGAATTGCAAGATGGTGACAGGACCGATCGACAGTACGGGGTTCCTGAACAGATCCAAATCAGGGATCCTGGAGGTGGTCAGGTCCTTTTACTCACGCCTCTTGGGAAAGAGGGATCTGGATTGAGATGAGATGTCGGCTTTCCTGGCTGAAACCATCCCTGAGCCAGGGGATGATCCCTCTCTTGGTGTTTTGGCAGAAGCAATCAGGGAAGAGGAAGTGAGACTGGCAATTGATGGGCTTCGGCCCAAAAAATCGCCAGGTCCGGATGGCTTAATATCCGAGATCTATAAGACCTTTAGGGACTCTGTGGTCCCCCTCTTGACTGGGGTGTTTAATGAGTGTCTTTCCTCGGGCACTCTTCCCGGTTCAATGAGGAGGTCAGCCCTGATTATTCTGTCAAAAGGCAAAGACTCGTCCCGTATTGAGAATTAGCATCCCATAGCGCTTCTCAATACGGACCGGAAGGTTCTGGCGAATGTGTTGTTTAATCGGCTGGTCAAGTTTGCACCCCGGCTCCTTTCGGAGGCCCAGCACTGCACTGTTCCAGGCCGCAGCACTTTTAGTGAAGTGCTCGGTGTCCGAGAGGCAGTGGAACAGGGTAGGGCAGGTCGCTGGAAGGGGTACCTACTGTCATTAGATCAAGCAAAAGCCTTTGACTGGGTTAACCATGAGTACCTCTGGTCTGTCCTTTTGAGGTACGGTCTGCCTGGGAGGTTTGTAAATTGGTTAGAGATCTTATACCAAGGGGCTGAGACTTTTCCGCTTGTGAAAGGTTGGTCGGGTCGCCCTTTTGAGGTGGGTTCTGGGGTCCGTCAGGACTGTCCTCTGAGCCCACTTCCTGAGGAGGGTCGATCGTGGACCATTGGTGGGAGTCGGGATGGACCAGGCGGACTCTGGGCCCCCTCTGAGGGTGGTGGCGTACGCTGACAATGTTTCCCTTTTCGTATCCTTGAGAGGGGAGGCGGATTGGGTCCTGTCCGAGGTCGTGCGTTACTCAGAGGCATCCGGGTCCATGATCAACCGGGAAAAGTGTGAGAGTCTCTGGCTGGGAGGGGGAGATCCTAGTTTTGATCTCCCGGGCACCCTTCCAGAGCACCAGGCCTCCGCCAAAATTCTAGGCATCGAATTTGGCCCCGGGGACTACCCCCAGCAAAATTGGGAGGGCAGACTCAAGATTGCCGCCCAAAAGGTGGACCAGTGGAAGGGTTGGTCTTTAACCCTGAGGGAAAGGGTTGGCTTGGCTAAAGGCTTTCTGCTTCCCTTGTTAATTTACCTGTGCAGTGTGTGCATCTTGCCAGAACCTCTCTGGACACAGGTTTACAGCCTGTTCTTTCAGCTATTATAGGGGAATAGGCTCATCCTAATCAAGAGGGAGGTCACGTACCGTACGAGGAGACTAGGTGGGTTGGGTATGGTCAACCCAGTAGTGTTCTTAGTGAACACCTTTCTTAAAGCCAATATTTACAACCTCTGGCTAGAGAGGGCTCCTCCGTGGGTATTCTCCTGCAGGGGTTGTTTTCGGCCCTTCTTCCAGGAATGGGAGACAGGAGGGCAAGTGAAGGACCTCCGTACACCTCACGGACATCTTCCGGCTTACGCTACCCCAGTTCTGAAGGTAATCCGCCGGTGGGGTCTGGGAATCAGGGAAATCAGGACCATGTCGAGGCAATGCCTCGATAGAAGGATTCTGTTGACCCATTTCCAGAAGCCCCTGGTCCTCAGGGATTGCCCAGGCTGGGATCTGGAGGTGGGGCTCGGGATTTTAAATTCAAAGAGGATCCCCACGAAGTTTTGGGACTTGCCCTGGCGCTGCTTTCACGGGAGACTGTATGTAAGGGACAACCTGAAGTACAGGAACTCCGATGATCGGGGTTGTCCCCGTGAGGAGTGTGGCGACGTGCTGGAAAGCATGGAGCACTTCCTCCTTTGGTGTCCCTTTAATGCAGAGGTTTACAACAGGGTGGGTGCTTCCATACGTTGGCCACGGCTGGCGTCCCTTTCTTACGCTGAGTGGGTCTATGGGGCGTTCAGATCCCTGGGTGACCGAGAGCAGAGCACTTTATTCCTAGTTAGCGTAGCGGTCAGGTTTTACAGGTGGAATGCACGGTATTTAGTGTCGACGTAACAGAAGCCCTCCCCCGGGATGAGGTGGTTAGTAACATCTTGGGTGACCAGGGGAAGGTGCGTTCTTTGAGTTCGAGAGGCTGGGTGTGAGGAGAGCCTCTTGGCTTTGGATGGGCTTCTCCTTTTGAAAACACACTCAAGGGAAAGTTGGTCTGCGTGTGGATGGTGGTAGGGATAGCATAAGGTGGTGTGGGTGTTGAGGGAGAGAAGTAGGGAGAGAAGTAGGGGCAGATAGGGACACGGAGGGACAGTTGTAGGGATAGATAGAGAGTTAGTTAAGTTAAGTTAGGTAGAGTAGGGATAGATAGGGATAGATAGGTACAGTTTGTTAGGGACAGAAGTAGGGACAGTTTTAGTTGATAAGGGACAGGGTGAATGTGTTGTTGGTAAGGGACAAGGCCTCTTAGGGCTCCAGTCTCCAGGTGGTGGGCTACTGCATGTCACAGTATAGATTTTTGTTTTGTAAATAAAAGATAATGGATATTGAGGCTTGCAGGCACTGAAATTGGGCCTTGCAAGTTTAGAAAGTTAGGTTACGATAAAGTATGATAAAGTTGTGGTTAAGAATATATGTTATACATAAATATGATATATATTGGCTATGTGCTATGTGTTTTTGTGTCATTGTGTGTGGTGTTGGTGTTTATATTGTATATTGTATATAGTGTGTATAGTTAAGTGGGGGATGGGTGGGTACAGTTAGGTTGGGTGGGGGTTTTGAAGGGGTTTTGAGGGCATATGGGCAGAACTTGTCATGGACCCATGAAGAATGATAAGGAGTGCTGTGTATGGGCAAAAACTTTTATGGACCCGGGATTGTAGTGATAAGTCCATGAACTTATGGACCTGTGATGTGGGGTGGTGGGAAAAATGGAAAAAAACAAACAAACATATGTATATATATATAGGTGTTTGCAGTGTAATAGAGTAAGGTTAAGTTTGTATGGCCGGGGAGGCCAATTGTCATTTGTTTAAGGCAGAATGGGCAAAGGTTTATGTTATATTGTTATATTTATTTGAAATAATTGTTGTATTATTATATTGTTATATTTTATGTAAATATGTAAATAAGTAAGAATGGGAGTATGAGTAAAGTGTGAGTAAGTGTGAATGTGGTATGAATGAATATGGGTTTTCTTGTTTTCTTTTCGTTTTTGAAGGGTAGTTCCGCTGGGGGCCTCTGGGGAGCTGGAAAGCTCGGAAGAAGCTCCGAATGTGGACTGGACAATAGATATTGGACAATAGGAGACATCCTAAAGCTGTTTTGGTTTTCTTGTTGGTGGTATGTTTCTTCGTGTTTTAGGTTAAGGGGTTTTGTATTTTGCTTATTTTGTATGTAATGTTTTATATTTTTATAAATAAAAAAGAGTTCCAGCTCCAGTAGCATCCAGTAAGGCTGCTGCAGATAAAAAGCTTTTATAAGGATCGAGCTTGGCGGTCCACCGCAAGGCGTCCTACCGCCAGTCCCGGCCCCTGTGCCTTGGGGTGCCTCCCCGATGCTATTCACTGATTGTCCCGGGGGCCCGAAGCATTTCCTTTGAAAAAATTAAGTGTCCAAACAACAGGTGGTGTAGCTTGCTTAACAGCTGGGTTAATCCGCTGACTAGCAGACACTGCTACTAGGCCCAAAATTATTGTCTGGGCTAGATGCAGTTAAAAATTTGTAATTAGATACTCTCGTTGGATGCTGAGAAAGCATTCCAAAGAGTCTCCAGGCACGCCATATATTATTCTCTTAAAAAGCTTGGGGTAGGGGACCCTTTTATAGCCAAAATCATGGCCCTGTATCGCAATCCGTCAGCTAGGCTGAAGATAAATGGAACATTATCATCACCTTTCATAATCACCAATGGGGCAAGGCAGGGATGTCCTCTGTCCCCTCTCTTATACATCCTAGTGATGGAGCACCAGCTCTCATCATTTTACGATAACCCCAATATTAGATGGATTGAGGTGGGAGGCACCGAGTACATGTGCTCTGCATTTACTGATGAATGATGTCCTAGTATATATCACTCAACCACATATATCCATCACTGCTGATATGGCTGAAATAGATCACTTTGGCACATGGTCAAATTTTAAAATCAATGCAGCGAAGTCTGAGGCCCTCGATGTTTCCCTCCCCAAATCCATACAGGATTCCATTCAGTCCAACTTTCCCTTTGCCTGGCCCTCACAGGGTATCAAATACTTAGGAATTCGTATTCATAGAGACCTCTCCCGTCTATTTTTTCTTAATTTTGGGCCCTAAATTCATAGAGAACAACTCCATAGAGATCTTAGTTCTTGGGCGGTGAAGGATTTTTCCTGGTTCTGCAGAATAAATATACTAAAAATGAACGTCCTACCTAAACTCTTATACCTTTTCCAAACCATTCCCGTGGTAATTCAAATTTTTTGAAAAGACTACGCAGTAGCTGTTGCAGATTTATCTGGGCAAGTGGACGTCCACGCATTTGGGGGGATGTTCTGATCAGACACAAACAAAAGGGGGGCCTTAGCCTTCCGGATTGTAGAAGGTATTACATGGCAGCAGTACACGCTAGAATCCTTGACTTCTTTCATCATTCGGAGGGGAAATTGTGGGTCCAAATAGCTCAATCCATTTGTCCTAAAGCTCTTACCACTCTCCCATGGTGCGCCCATTTAATTGTCCCCCCTCTTGGCCTCATGTCATATAGTACTTATGCCACTGCTTTGGCTTTGAGATCCCAAAAAAAAAGCTTATCCTCAATCGACCCCCAGGGCCCCTTGCTCCCGATTTCAGATAATCCAGATTTCCCACCAGGACTATCTGCAAATAGATTTCTCGGTTCAAATAAATCCCATCCGATATTATTTTCTCATGTCATCTCCAATACTTTGCTGCTCCCCCTCAATGACTTGTTACAGGGAAGAGCCAGTTCCCCGATGGCAAATTTTGAATATAGCCAGTTACAACACTTCTATTCAACTGTGAAGAAGCGCACACATCTTCATAGAGATCTCACAAACTTTGAAAAATTGAGCCTATCATTGTCACCCCCTACACACTCCATCTCCCTACTGTATAATCTCCTCATTGCCCAGGTAACTGACAATAGGCCATTTACAGTTATACTACTCCTTTTACTATGTATATTGTATTTTCTTGTACTTTTTCACCACAAAAATAAAAAAATAAAAATTGAATTTGAAAAAACAAATTGTAATTAGATCTACAGCCGGTGGCTACTCCACTGACTAGCTAAAACTGAAGCTTTGGAGCAGACCTCTGATTCCCTAGCTATAGTATGAGTAAACAGCTCTTCACACTCAACCATCTGTGTTACCCCAAGCCATAGTGTATGTAGTTTCTTACGGTTAAAAGGGGGAGGGGGAAAGACCCAACCCACCTGTAATTGACGATGCCAACGTCACGTAAAACGGAAACAATTGTAATAAGCTGGCACCACCTTAAGTATCAATATAATTGGGATCACTCCTTGCATGTGAGAAAATACTAGTGGGTCCTGGTACTCATATGCCGGCCTCAATGGAAATATCATTCCTTCCTGTTGGTATACTTTGATCTGCCCTTCTCCTTATTTGTCTATCTGACTTTTGGTTGCATTAGGTCCTATTCTGAGATCTCTACACCAGATGGTCAGGTTATTTAATGATCGATATAGGTATGTTAGGTTGCTCAGTTATTCATACTTGCATTTTAGGGCAATTTATCCTCTTTACATGCAATTAATGATGGTGACAACAGGAGTCTAGGTGCACAGCTAATTTTTGATTGGGGTGTTATCTTTTATTGTTAGGTACTAAGATTGGCATATGAGTATTTAGAGTATCTTACTCTCTACTCTGTTGGACTTTTTTTTACACTGTGTGTTTTTTAACTCTTTTTTATTAGGTGTGTGTTTTTTCTTTTTTGTACTTCAATAAATTGTTATACTTTATTTATTCTTTTGTGATTGATTTCTTTTTTTGATCCCCATTTATGTGCATGTGTCTTGCTTTTGTAATGTCACATGAAACACAGCAAGGGGACTCCAAAAAGAGTCTCCATTTTTTTCCAAAAATTTGGGGCACAGACACCACTTAAGTGGCATCAAGTGCCCCAGAGTTGCTTAAAAAGGTTGGTGAGGTGATTTTAACAAATCTTCAAGCTTTTACTCTCCCCAGGATGACACAGGGGTAGAAAAGTCCTTGCGGATCCATGATTTGTTCATCTTTATGAACGTGAGTCTGTCTACATTGTCAGTGGACAGCCGCGTGCGCTTATCTGTCAGCACACCACCAGCAGCGCTGAACACACGTTCAGAGAGAACGCTGGCTGCGGGGCATGACAAGATCTCCAAGGCGTGAGTGGCGAGCTCCTGCCATTTATCCAGATTGGAAGCCAAAAAAGAGCAAGGGTCCAGTAACACAGTCATGGCTTCCATGTTCAGTTGGAGATACTTCTGTTCCATCGTCTCTAGACGTTGACTATGTGTCTGACTTCTTGTCTCCTGTGGCCTTGCAAAGGATGGGCTAAAAAAGTGGTGAAAGGATTCCGAAAAATTGCTGTTAACACCAGCAGATACTGTGTTTCTGTTACGGTTTGAGTGCTGAAGACTCGACAGTGCCACAGTTGGCAAGTTAGAACTGTGAGATTCACTACGTGCACCACTGGTGTTTTGTGGAAAAGAACATGTAAGATTATGCAACAGTCTCTGCTGATACTCCTGCATGCGTGAATCCCTTTCTATGGCAGGAATTATTTCGGCAAATTTACTTTTGTACCGGGGATCTAACAGTGTGGCTACCCAGTAGTCAGGATTATTTCAAATTCTGACAATTCAAGTGTCATCTTGCAGGTAGTGCAGCAAGAAGGCACTCATGTGTCTTGCGCATCCAGGAGCACCAAGTCCCAGTTGTGTTGGTGGCGAGGTAAGAATCATGCTTCATTCCTCTGCCCTCTCCCCAACCTCGCACAACAGAAATGTGATCAAGGTCTCCCTCATCTGATGAGTCTTCCATGCCCATCACCAGTTCGTCCTCCACTTCTTCCTGGGCTCCTGCACCTTCCTCACTAGTTTGGCTGCTATGTAAGTCACTGAGCTGCGGGATGCGAATGGCGGAAGTGCTCACACAGCGACCGTGCCCTCTGCAGAAGGCCATGTAGTCTGGGATAGTGGGCTAAAAATTGCTGGACAACTAGGTTCAACACGTGGGCCATACAAGGCACGTGTGTGACATTGCCACGGCGAAGGGCCGCACCCAGGTTTGCTGCATTGTCGCACACGACCTTCCCTGGTTGCAGGTCCAGTGGAGACAACCATTCATGAAACTGGTTCTCGAGAGCTGAAAACAACTCCTCAGCTGTGATCACATTTCCCAGACATTTCAACGTAAAAACCGCCTGATGACGTTGAGCCCTGCTGCCAGCATAGCAAGGAGGTGTGCAGGATCCCTTCTGCGCAGTTAGAAAGCCTGTGGCGTGACCTGACAGGCTTTGGGTGCAGGTGGAGGACCGAGAGGAGGTTGAGGAGGCAGAATCAGTGGAGGAACTTCGAGATAAAGAGGATTGACGCACGACTCGTGGGGACGGCAATACTTGGACAGCAGCCCCTTGTCCTGCTGTCACAATAGTTACCCAGTGCCCAGTCAGTGACATGTAACGCCCCTGTCCATGCCTACTCATCCAAGTGTCTGTGATGATATGCACCCTGTCACACACTGAGTTTCTCAAAGAAGCTGTGATGTTGTGTGCGACATGCTGGTGGAGCGAAGGCACACCTTTCTTTGAAAAGTAGTGCCGACTGGGCATCTGGTACTGGGCCACTGCGACGGACATAAGGTCTCGAAAATCCTCTGTGTCCACCAGGCGGAAAGGCAGCATTTCTGTAGCCAAGGCCTTGCAGATGGTGAAATTCAACCTTAGCTTTCTCATGGCTAGGAGGAAATGGTCTTTAACTAGTGTTGAGCATTCCGATACCGCAAGTATCGGGTATCGGCCGATATTCGCGTTATCGGAATTCCGATACTTAGTTCCGATATTTTTCCTATATCGTATACCGGAATCGGAAGTTCCCATAATTCTTTGAGAGGCAATGTGATTTTAGTCAGCCAATGAGGAATCTTATGAAGTGTGGGCACATCCTGTAATGCTGCGGTCATCTTAACCAATGTCATGGCTGTGATTGACTACTGAAATGATGTCAGAATGCACTATAAAAGGCGCCGCCTCCATTTTAGCGTCACTGTGCTGTGAACTCAGTTAGGGACAGAACGCTGCTCTGCTGACTCTGAGGGACAGTTAGATATTGCGATTTTGTGTACTGGGCTTTAGGCAGGCTAGTTTACCAACCGCTGTGTAAAGCTTCCTTTTGCCAGTGTTGTTTTAGCAGCTCTGTGCAAGGTGTGTGTGAGTGCAGGTGACGCTGCAGTTTGCTCTGCATGCCACGCTGTCTGTAGGCATCTGCACGTGTCACTCACAGACTCTATTTTTTTTTCTTCAGTGTAATTCTTGCTGCTCCATGCAATTTAACTATTAGTGTGACGCGCTTCCATCCGTATACAATACATTGGTTGCAAACACTATAGAAGTAGACAAAGGAGTAGCCTTTCACAGATTGTGGACAGTTGTGTTTCAGTGTTCACTTCAGTCTGTGTTTTTATTTTTTGAGTGCATATCACGCTCCAGTTACTTGTTCAAGCACTGCTTCTTGTACTCTGCTGAGCGTGTCTCAGTGCCTCATCCTTTTCATTTCTCTCCAATTGGTGCTGCTCCATTATATTTGAAAAAAAACTAATCTATTAGTGTGACGCGCTTCCATCCGTATCCAATACATTGGTTGCAAACACTATAGAAGTACAGAAAGGAGTAGCCTTTCCCAGATTGTGAACAGTTGTGTTTCAGTGTTCACTGCAGTCTCTGAGGAATAACCACACTTAGGCCTTATAACTTTTCTGACTTTCTTTATCAATCTACCAAGATGAAGAAGGCAGGGAGTAAGGCACGTGGTCGTGGCCGTGGAGTTTCAGCAGGGAGAGGACGTGGGGATTCTGTGGCTGCTGCCGCACCCAGTGACACAGCATCCACCAGTTTTCCCCGTGAGCGTTCCTTTATGCGCACTTTTGTAGGAGCTCAGCGTACCCCCCTGCTGCGGGAAGAACAAATTGAAGCCGTTGTTGGTTGGATGGCAGCCAATGCATCGACTTCAATTCCTTCCACCTCCTCTCAGGACCACAGTACTGTTGAACAACCATCTGTCTCTTCACCGCCTGCCAAATTGCCCAGGCAGTCAGAGAGTTCTGAACTGGAGCCAGCTGAGTCTCTGCTTCTGTTCTCAGAATCTGTTGGCTTGCAAACAGGGGCCCAGCCAAGCAGCATTCTGGAATGTGAAGAAGAGGCAGTATGCAGTGATGCGCAACAGCTGTGTCTCTCTGAATGTGAAGAGGCGGGTGAGCCAGTGCCGATGGTCAGCACACCGCAGAACGCATCTGATGATGATGAGACTCAGGTGCCATTTTCTGTTGAGCATGGTGCTGGCCAGACCACCCAACAGCAGCAGGTGTTGGAAGAGGGTAGTGGAGATGATGAGGTCCAAGACCCAACATGGCGTGAGGAACAGGAAGGTGGTGGTAGCAGCTCTGAGGAAGAGATTGCCCCAATGGTCCAAACAGTAGGGAGAGTTAGGCTGCAGACTCGGTTGCCTGTAGCCTCCAGTTTGGCACCCGTTCGTAGCAGTTCTCTTCCAACAGCAAAAACGGGCGCTCCCAGGACTTGCACTGCGTGGTCCTTTTTTGACACACTTGCAGATGATATTTGCTATGTCAAATGCAAGCTGTGTAATCAAAAAGTAAAAAGAGGTAAAAATGTCAGTAACCTTAATACCACAAATATGTGGAAACATGTGCGATCAAAGCACGTGGTTGAGTTCCAAAGACACACTGGAGATGTAGGCCAACCTACAGCAGCACCTACATCTTCAGCTCGTGTTGGAGCCTCTTCCTCCAGCTCACACACAGCTGGTTCTGCTTCCTCACAGGATCGCCATGGAAGAACCTCTGTCACTGTTGTCCAGAGACCCAGTGTTATTCCACCCACAGCTGCAAGTTCCCTGTCATCCTCACACTCCCAGGCCACAAAACAGCCATCGGTAGCACAGGCATGGGATAAAAGACGGCCATACTCGGCAAACCATCCACGAGCACAGGCTCTGAATGCTGGCATTGCAAAACTCCTGTACCTTGAAATGCTGTCATTCAGGCTGGTGGAGACTGACAGTTTCCGTGACTTAATGGCATTGGCAGTCCCACAATACAATGTGCCCAGCCGATTTTATTTCAGCAGGCAAGCCGTCCCTGCTCTGCAAAAGCATGTTGAGGGAAAAATTAAACATGCGCTACTAAACGCCGTCAGTAGCAAGGTCCACCTGACCACCGATGCGTGGACCAGTACCCATGGCCAGGGACGATACCTTTCCCTCACTGCCCATTGGGTCAATGTTGTGGAGCCGGGTACAGATCTTGCCAGTGGCGCTGTACGTGTTCTGCCAACTCCAAGGATTGCAGGAATCAAGTCTGTCCACATTGACTCCTCCTCCTACTCCAGTTCCTCAGAATCATCGCTGCAGGAGCCGTCACGGTCTACCTCCACATGGACCCGTGAACGCTTACCTGATGCGACCGATATGAGCACAGCCGTGGCCAAACGTCAACAGGCCGTCCTGAAATTAATTTCCATGGGGAATCGAAGCCACACAGCGCAGGAGCTCTGGAATGCCATCAAGCAGGAGAGCGACGTGTGGTTTTTGCGAGCGAATCTCCAGCCAGGCTTGGTAGTGTGTGACAATGGCCGAAATCTGGTGGCAGCTCTGGGCCTTGGCAACCTCACTCACATACCATGTCTGGCACATGTGCTCAACTTGGTCGTGCAGAGTTTTTTGAGGGACTATCCGGATCTTGATGCACTGCTGCACAAGGTCCGCCTAGAGTGCGCTCACTTGCGACGTTCCAGCATGACCAGATCGCGCATTGCAGCTCTGCAACGCAGATTTCGCCTTCCTGAACATCGCATCATATGTGACGTACCCACCAGGTGGAATTCCACGTTACATATGTTGGAGCGGTTGTGTGAGCAGCAGCCAGCAGTAATGGAGTATCAGCTGCATCAGGCGCAATCAACTCGCAATTTGCGCCGTTCACACTTCACCACTACTGAGTGGGCCTCTATGAAGGACATCTGCCAAGTTTTGCGTCCGTTTGATGAGTCAACGCGGATGGCGAGTGCAGATGATGCACTAGTCAGCCTGACTGTCCCCCTTATCTGCCTGCTTCAAAAAAAAATTCAAACACTAAGGGATGAGGTTTTGGAAGAGGTGGAGGATGAGGAGTCACTAATTCCATCACCTTCTTGACAGTCAGCGCAACGTGGTTCCTCACAAAGGGCTGGGCAGGGCTCACTTTGTGAGGAGGATGAGGAGGAGGAGGAGTCAATGGAGGAGGAAGACATCGCTCCAGAGGGAGGTACACAACGCTCTAGTCAGTATGTAGAGCGAGGGTGGGGTGATGCAGAGCAGGCAGAGATGACGCCTCTTGCAGGGGACAGCGTTTGTTGGCCAGTTGGGAGTCTGCAGCACATGGTTGATTTCATGCTGCAGTGCCTGAGAAACGACCGCCGCATCGCCCACATTCTCACCACGTCTGATTATTGGGTGTACACCCTCCTAGACCCTCGCTACCGGGACAACTTACAAAGCCTCATCACACCGTTGAACCGGGAGCGTAAAATGCGGGAGTACCAAGACACACTGGTGCAATCCATAATGTTCTCCATTCCAGCCGAGAGCACTGCTGCTGCTACTGCTTTACAAAGCAGCTCTGTGCGTCGAGGCAGTGGAGACAGCTCTGCAACAAGAGGGAGCACAAGCAGCGCCTCTGCACAGGGCAAGACCAGTATGTTCCAAATGTTGCGAAGTTTTGTGGCAGCGCCACAAATGTCTACACCATCCGAGACGGCCCCAGTCAGCAGGAGGCAACGTTTCCGTAAGATGGTGACAGACTACATGTCTTTCCCTCTCAGTGTACTCCCAGATGGCTCTTCCCCATTCAAGTTTTGGGTCTCTAAGCTGGATACATGGCCAGAGCTTAGCCAGTATGCATTGGAGGTGCTGGCTTGCCCTGCTGTCAGTGTATTATCGGAGCACGTCTTTAGTGCTGCAGGTGGTGTACTAACAGACCGTCGCATGCGACTATCCTCCGATAATGTAGACCGGCTTACTTTTCTGAAAATGAACAAGGCATGGATCTCGCCAGAATTTGTCTGTCCGTTTTCAGATTAAATAACTGGTTCGCAACGTTATCCATGTCTCCTGTTATGTTCATCTTTCTACCACCTGAACTCTACTCCCTGGGCTACAACACTGGCAGTTGCTGCTCAGAAGTGTCGTGTCCACAGACCAATACACAAGCTATAGTGTTACTGGTGTTCAGTAATGTCAGCTGTTCCCCTGCTGTGTGAATGGCAAAAAGTCATGCTGCCTCCACCCTGTTGTCTTCTCATCCCTGGGCTTCAACACCGCCAGTTGTTGCTCGGAAGTGTCATTGGCATGGGTACTCACTCCTGCCCAGACTGGTTACAGCACGCCATCTGTTTCCTGTCAGTGTAAACGTCACTTAGCCTCCAATAAGTTGTCCTGTCGTGTTGCGGTCGGGTTAGCCGACTCTATGGTGCTTGGAGTTTAGCTTCCTATGTGTGCTGCGGGATATGCAAATAAAGGCTGTTTCCGTTGTGACAATAGGACAATCACCCACTGTAGTACTGTGGGATTCGGTAACTGCGGCCGGCTCGCGGCCTGTCAACTTAAATTTCCATGGGTACCTTCTGCTACCCGTCCGGGTTCCAGTACCGTCAGCTGGTTCTCCGCAGTGCCTTTGCCCTAGGTGCCTCCATCCCGGTATCCGAGTCCCAGCAACGTCTGCTGGTCCTTGGTAGTGCTTTGGAGCACAGGTACCTCCTGCTTAGTAACCGTGTCCCAGTAACGTCAGCTGGTCCTCGGTTGTGCCATTGGCTCTGTTCCTTCTGCTGCCCCTCCGGGTTCCAGCACAGTCAGCTGGTCCTCGTTACTTGCATTGGCTCTTGTACCTTCTGCTACCAGTCCGGGTTCCAGTACCGTCAACTGGTTCTCCGCAGTGCCTTTGGCCTAGGTGCCTCCATCTCGGTATCCGAGTTCCTGCAACGTCTGCTGGTCCTTGGTAGTGCTTTGGGGCACAGGTACCTCCTGCTTAGTAACCGTGTCCCAGTAACATCAGCTGGTACAAGGTTGTGCTACAAATACAAGATACAGAACAAGAGACACAATAACAATAAGCAGAAGATCTAAAAATATATGCTCTAAATTATAAGCAGAAGAAGACTAAGCAGTGTATGGGGGTGAGTCCGTTCCTCCTCGTGGTGCCCCTGGAAAATGCCTGCTGCTGCAGGCTAAACTGAACACGGACAAATACTGTTGTAATTTAAATCTTTTGTGACAGCAAGAACGGAAGAATGAAAAATTCATACTTTGACAGATTACAAGTACAGGATTCTCTGTCACAAATAAGAATATGATGAAGAAGATGAAGTACAATATGAATAAGAATAATAGTTTAATAAGAAGAATATGAGTAATGTTAACAAAAAGATGAATAGCAAGAAGTTTAAGAAGAAGATAAAGAAGGTGAAGATGAAGAATAATTTGATGAAAAAAATGATGCTGCTGAAGATTATGAAGGAGAAAGTGTGTCAAAAGTTAAAAAGGTGAAGAGCATGGAAGTTGTGAAATATACATATTTGCCAAAATAGAAAAAACGTGAACAACATTGTCAATTTCTTCGTCAATCCGAACATCTTTAAAAAAAAAAAATATTTATGCTATTCCATTTGATTGGGTTAAACATCTATGCCTTTAATGTCTCCTCAACCTTCCCCAATACATTGTACATTACTCTTTGTTGTTTTCCTTCATGTACAATTAACCAACAAGGCAAGAATGGGGTTTTTTTAATTCCGATATTTTGTTCCCATAGACTTACATTGGATTTCCGGTATCGGTATCGGGTATCGCCGATATTTTTTGGGTATCGGCGATACCATTCCGATTCCGATACTTTTGGATATCGGAAAGTATCGCTCAACTCTATCTTTTACTTGTCCAAATCTGAGGGACCGACGGCTGGCTGTTGTGCGTAGACGGGGTTGAGTAGGGTGTCCCCGGACAACTGACGGTCTGTGAGGAAGATGCAGGCGCAAAAGTTAGGTTGCCTTGATCCAAAGGTGGTGCTCTCGATGTTGGAGAGCGCTCAACACCAGCTGGTGTTTCCACTTCCAAATGAAATGATGACCTGCCAATCAGACTGGCTGTTGCGGGTAAAAGGTGCCAGGTCTGAGTCTCAAAACAGGTCTGACTGCTGTCCCCCCAGTCACAGAGGATGAAGAGGCCGTGGATGCAAAAGATGGGGCAGACGGTGGTTGGCCCGCTAGGCCGCATTGTAGCACAGTGAGCTTGCCACTGCAACTTATGCTTCATATCCATGTGATGGTTCATGCATGAAGTACTCAAACTATGGATTTTTTGGACTCTACTTAGCTTTTAGTCACAAATGTTACAGATAACACGAGTTGGGTCATCCTTATCGATCTGAAAAAATGCCCAGGCTATGCAAGGTTTAGAACTCATGCAACCTGAAGAGCCACCACGACTTGTGGTCAGAGGCAGAGTTGTGTTTGAGGATGCAGTTGGTGACGTGCTTCCACTACTACGTCTCTGTCCAGGAAGGCGCAACCTGACCTCGTCGTCACTAGAATCCTCCTCCACCTTTCTCTGCTGACCTCATCGACTGGCTGACTGTGGGTTGACAGTAAGTGGGATCTGCAACCTCGTCATCATCACCCTGTGTGTTCTCACACCTGTCATCCTCAGAGCCAACCTCTTCCTGCCCTGACAAAGAACTCAAGTTGTCGCTGAAATCAGGTATTTGAGTCTCATCATCGTCTTCCTCATTGTCTCCACCAACAGGAGTTACAGTTTGGGAACGAGGGTCTACATTATGCTCAGAAACTTCTTCATCTGGTCCTGGATCCAACTCATAAGAATTCTGGGCATCACTGCAGATCATTTCCTCGTCTGGATTCACAGAAGCTCTGGAGACAACCTCTGATTCCCAGGCTATAGTATGAGTAAACTGCTCTGCAGACTCAACCATCTGTTGTACCCCATACTCAGACGGCAGCTGGAGACTTGGGAGCTGTGAGGAAGCAAGTGCGATTGGGGTGACACCGCTGAGGACTGCAGTATTTGTGATGTTGAAGTTGAGGTGGAGGAGAGCCGACTTAAAGGAGCACTTGATATCTGTTGAAACACCTGCTGTTTTTGTGCCTCATCTGGAATTTGTAGCGATGGGCGTGGCTGTAAGAAAGGGATCGTATCACATTGTCCACTAAAAGAAGTAGATATCTTAGTTTGGCTGGAAGATGGTCTTTCTTCTGCAGATGTTACTGTTGCTTTAACAGCTACCCCACGGACACAACCTTTTTTTCCCTTCCCAACACGCCTATTCCCCTTTCCAACAGCAGCAGGCCTTTTGCCACTCATTTTGGTGGTTAACTAATTGACAACTCTGGAGCTCTGGAGTAGTGTTGAGCGATACTTTCCGATATCATGAAATATCGGATTGGATTGGATCTGACCGATACCCAAAAAGTATCGGGTATCGCCGATTCCGATACCGGAAACCAATGCAAGTCAATGGGACAGAAATATCGGAATTAAAATAAACCCTTTCTAAATTGTAATGTAATATGGACGTGACGCCACTCCCATAGGCGTGGCATCCATATTCATGGCCTTAATGAGCGGTATTACGTCACCGCTCAGCACAGAAGAGCTGCAGGAAGCCGGGTACAACGCAGGATTGCCAGGACGTTCAGCGATGGCACGGGGAGGGTGAGTATGACGGGGGGAGAATGGAGGACGGGGAAAGCATGGAGGAGGACAATGAGCACGGAGCAGGACATGGGGAGGATGGAGAGCACAGAAGAGCACGGAGCAGGACGGGGGGGAGGATGGAGAGCACGGAGCAGGACTAGGGGGAGGATGGAAAGCACAGAGGAGCACGGAGCAGGACGGGGGAGGATAGAAAGCACAGAGGAGCATGGAGCAGGACGGGGGGAGGATGGAAAGCACAGAGGAGCACGGAGCAGGACGAGGGCAGGATGGAGAGCACACAGGAGGACGGAGCAGGTAGGGGGGAGCACAGCAGAGGACGGAGCAGGAGGGGGGAGCACAGAGGAGAATGGGGGAGCACAGAGCTGGATGGGGGAGCAAGGAGCAGGACAGGGGCATCACAGAGCAGGACGGCGGTTTATACACCCGGCTTATACGCGAGTCAATACGTTTTCCCAGTTTTTTGTGGCAAAATTAGGGTGGTCAGCTTACACACGGGTTGGCTTATACATGAGTATATACGGTATATAAACATGTCATTGTGACATATATATATATATATTTATAGTTCATACACTTCTACATAGTAAAATAGCCGCTAATTCAATTGCCAGCTTTTGTGAAATTACAGAACCACCCAACATTAAATGACAAATGGTTTACATACAGTTAACCATGTCATTTAATGTAGTTTGATATATGGTTTTCACTAACAATTACATGAGTGTATGTGTGCAAAATTTCAGACATGTAGGGGTTAATAAAGGTGTAAATTCGTTGAAAAAAAATGTGTGGGCTCCCGCACTATTTTCTCAACCAGACAGACAAAGCCAGCGAGTGGGGGCAGATAATAATAGCCCAGAGAGGGACCATTATTTTTGGGCCCCCCCTGGCTACTAACATCTGCCCCCAGCCACCCCAGAAAAGGCAAATCTATAATTAGATGCGCCCTTTCTTGCACTTTGCCAGTCTATTCCCATTGCTCTGTAGCAGTGACGAATGGGTTAATAATGGGTTAAAGCCACCTTGCTATTGGAAGGTGACTTTAAGCCAGGGTAATAATTGAGAGCTATCAATTAGACAACTATCAATTATTAATCCTATTGTATGAAATAAAAATAAAACACACACAGTTTAATTAAAAATCATTTTAATGAAGTAAATACACAGTTTTTGACCATCTTTTATTGTACAGTTAATCCTCGATTCCCTTGTTCTCCTGTAATAAAAATAAAATAATAACGCAACATTATTCTTAACTATCCGGTGTTCAGTCAGGTCCCCCGATGTAATCCTTCTGAAAGGGTTAATGTGTACTGCAGGGACCACAGCTAATGCTGCCAGCCTCGCAGTAAACCCCAGAATGAATCATCTCCTCTTCTGGCTGACAGGAGAGGAAGTGATTAGTGTGGGAAGCTTAACTGATTGCTTCTCACTTTCACTTCAGTGAAGTGAACTGATTAACAAAAATAGGGGATCCTCTCGAAAAAAAAAAATGGCGTGGGGTCCCTCTATTTTTGTTAACCAGCCAGATGAAGCAGACTACTGAGGTCTGGTATTTTAGGCTGTTAAGGATCCTATATCCATGAACCTTGCAAGCCTGATAATACCAGGCCACAGAAGTCTGCTTATCTTGGTTGGTTAACAAAAATAGGGGATCCCCTCGAAAAAAAAAATGGCGTGGGGTCCCCCCTATTCTTGTTAACCAGCCAAGTAAAAAGCAGACTGCTGCGGCCTGGTATTAAAAGACTGTCAAGGCCCATGGATTTTGGCCCTCAACAGCCTAAAAATACCAGGCTGCAGCAGCCCCACAATTGGCGCATCCAAAGATGCGCCAATTGTGGCACTTTACCCGGCTCTTCCCACTCCCCTGTAGTGGTGGGATATGGGGTAATAAGGGGTTGATGTCACCTTTGATTGAACGGTGACGATAAGCCCGGTTAATAATGGAGAGGCGTCAATAAGACACAGATCCATTATTAACCATAAAGTTTGAAAATGGTTGAAAAAAGACACAGCCAGAATAAAGTCTTTTAATGAAATAATACACAACACAGTTTTCATTATTTTTTATTGCACGCTCATCCTGCGACGCCATCGATCTCCTGTAAAAAAACAAAAATAACAAACCAACACAAATACTCCCTGTCCAACGTAGTCCAAAATAATAAGGGTCCCACGACGAGTTCAGTTCTGCTACATCTGGATACCAGGCTCAGCCTGACATCCAGACACAGCAGAGCTGCTTACCTGAGGAGATTCCCCGGCGGTCACGTGACGTTGACTGGATTTCTCACGGCCAGCTGTCGCGAGAGTACAGCTGGCCGAGATTACCCAGTACCCGGCAGTCACGTGCACTTATCGCGAGAAGCTGCACGTGACCGCCAGGTAGAGGGTAATGGCTGGTCAGCTGTATGATGAGCTGGCAGCGAGAAATCCATCCACAATGTGACCATCGGGGATCCTCTGTAAGGTAAGTGCACTGCTCACTGACTCATGACAGCCCCAACTGACACTGACACTGACTCTTTCGGGAAGTTCCTGTGTCACATACTTCCTTCTGTGACACAGGAACTCCCCATATACTTTACTGGAAACTTCCGATTCTGGTATCCGATATGCAAAAAGTATCGGAACTCAGAATCGGAATTCCGATACCGCGAATATCGGCCGATACCCAATATTTGTGGTATCGGAATGCTCAACACTACTCTGGAGTTGTTTGCACAAAAAACGATGGATGGAAACCGAGCAGAGCTGAGTGACCAATTTGTGGTACTAGACCAAAAGGATTGGCTGGGTTAGAAGCAGTAAAACAATTTTATTAGATACACAGGTGGTGGACCTTAGTATAGATGGCCTAATAGAATGAGTACCACACACTGCTACTGTGCCCAAAATTATTGTCCAGGCAAGATGCAGATAAAAATTATTATTTATTTCAACGCTGGTGGAGCTTTGTATAGATGGCCTAATAGAATGAGTACCACACACTGCTACTATGCCCAAAATTATTGTCCAGGCAAGATGCAGAAAAAAATTATTAGTTATTTCAACGGTGGTGGAGCTTAGTATTGATGGCCTAATAGAATGAGTACCACACACTGCAACTATGCCCAAAATTATTGTCCAGGCAATATGCAGATAAAAATTATTATTTATTTCAACGCTGGTGGATCTTTGTATGGATGGCCTAATATAATGAGTACCACACACTGCTACTATGCCCAAAATTATTGTCCAGGCAAGATGCAGTTAAAAATTATTAGTTATTTCAACGGTTGTGGAGCTTAGTATTGATGGCCTAATAGAATGAGTACCACACACTGCTACTATGCCCAAAATTATTGTCCAGGCAAGATGCAGATAAAAATTATTATTTATTTGAACGCTGGTGGAGCTTTGTATAGATGGCCTAATAGAATGAGTACCACACACTGCTACTATGCCCAAAATTATTGTCCAGGCAATATGCAGATAAAAATTATTATTTATTTCAACGCTGGTGGAGCTTTGTATAGAAGGCCTAATAGAATGAGTACCACACACTGCTACTATGCCCAAAATTATTGTCCAGGCAAGATGCAGTTAAAAATTATTATTTCTTTCAATGCTGGTGGAGCTTTGTATAGATGGCCTAATAGAATGAGTACCAAACACTGCTACTATGCCCAAAATTATTGTCCATGCAAGATGCAGCATTAAATTCGTAGTTATTTGAATGCTTTTGGAGCTGGCAAAAAGTGATCGGAACTGATGTAACCTAGCCCTCAAAAGGGCTGCAATTACAAATAGTCACTACTCCAAAGTTGACCTATCTGTCTATTTAAGAGCACAGACCTGCCTGCTAAAAGTGCTAGGAACTGCTGTAACCTACCCCTCAAAAGGGCTGCAATTACAAACTAGTCCCTACTCCCTAAACATACCTGTCTAATTACCAGAAAAATCACTTGCAATTCGCAGTTTCACAGTGACAATATAGCGCTCACAGCAGCAACAGTGCCGTCTAACACTGAGCTGCAGCAGTGAGAAAATGGTGGCGAAGGGGAAAATGGCTGGGTCTTATAGGGCAAGGCATGTGACATACACAGCCAATGACACATGCCCTTGCTTGTGTGAAAAAAAAGCACTTCGCTCCGTGTGTGCGCTGCTGATAGGCTGACAGACTGCACCGCCCACTGGAAATGCGGGAAAGAGAAAAAAAATGGAGATCTTCATTATTTCTGCAGAGAACCATTCCATGCCCCTCCCCCGCCACGCTGTACACTCAAACAATGTATTAACAGTGATTATCAGCATTACTGTGAAAAAATCCAGTTACGATATTGGTGCACGAACAGTTATCAAACATAACCTCGAACAGCCGGATTTTTTCCAAATCGTTCGGGTTCGTCGAACAGCTCGAACACCGCCCAAAATAGCTCGAATTTGAGATTGGCGAACAGTTCGATTCGAACACTGCTCATCTCTAATGTCCACCCTTGCTTAATTTTTATCATCCTGGTAGATGGCAGCAGACTTTTAGCAAGAATGTCTCAGTACATTTGTTAATGCATCCTTCCTAAAGCTTTAACCCTGAGGTTCACCTTCTGCAAGGAGATTTTTATCTGTTTACATTTTGGATCAAAAAAGTGCAAAAATATTTTTTATTCAGAAGCTGGAACACTTTTTCTTATTCCTGGATATTTCATTTAATCTACACGAAGTTCCGTGCATCTGTGGGTCTGGTGAGCTTGCTGTGGTCCCGTACCACTTTTGTTTCTTTAGTGTAATTAAAATCACCACAATTTGAAGGGCGGAGTGCTCGGTCAGAGAGCTAGCAAAGATATAGCAAAAAAATGACTGGAGGTAGCTGCTCCTAAGTTAGCACCTATTCACACTAGCTTGGATGTGCCTGTCAGTTTTTTTGTTATAACTCTCCACAGGTAGTCATTGACTCTTGAATAACTGTTCTG
Organism: Oophaga sylvatica; assembly: GCA_033576555.1. Lineage (NCBI taxonomy): Eukaryota > Metazoa > Chordata > Amphibia > Anura > Dendrobatidae > Oophaga > Oophaga sylvatica. The sequence goes on along the minus strand of JARQOD010001773.1, from coordinate 40,788 downwards.
ATAATTTTTTTCACTCCACTGTCTACAGTGGGGTTAAAAGACCAACAGGCATCTGGGCATGCTCAGTCATCATTTTAAAATCCCTGCTGTGACCTCATTATTTACTACAAGACAGACCATGTGACTGTGACTATGTGACAGCTGACCTTTGCCCTTCACCGCATGATGTAGCATCTTATATGTTCTTTAATATCCATCTACTTACGCTCCATATTCCAGTATTTACCATGACCATGTGACCTACTGGTCATGTGTTCCTGTGCTTGGTGCACGCCTTCAGGCACATAAATTTCTCTCTACACGTCATCTGGTTACACCAACATTCTACATGCCTCCGTGGATGCGTAAATCGGATCAGGAGCCCCAGGAAAACTGATAGTCTCAGGTACTAATGGCCTATGTGAGTGTCCTTGCATTTACCTTGAATTTTACTTGCAACCATTGGTTCTATTTGAGATCACTTTTTAGAGACTCGACTGATTTGCTTCAAAAGCTGGATACTTTGATTATACCCACTGGAGCATTATTATAAACCATGATTTGGCTATTAAAGCACAATCCCATTTTTTGAGCTCCAAGACCACAGGATATAGGATACATGACTCCTTTATTCTTGATCTCCTCCATATAGTTCTCAATTACAATTGCTTTGTTTTTGACAGAACCTTTTGCTGTCATGTATCGGGCACTGCAATGGGGGAATGGTATGTCCCATCATATGCAACTAAAACACTTCTCATTTTTTACTTTGGTTTTGCTGTATAAATGATATTTTGATAACGTGGAAGGGTACGCTATAGTAATGCAAACCCTTAATATCACTAGTGAATGATAACACCTGGAATATTGTTCTGACATCTAACTTTTCTTACTCATATTTAGAGTCCCTAGACCTTAGGATCTTTTTGGACGGGTCAGATTAAGACAAACTTTAATTACAAACTAAAATAATCAAAGGATGTTGTGTATCCTCATGGAATAATGAACCTATAACCATGATGCACAACTCTATATATGAAATTCAAACATTATTGATCAAATCATATAAATATTGAAAAAATAAACAAAAGGAAAAAACTCAACAAGATAAAATACAGAAGTAGGTGGGGCTGTACCATGATATAAGCTGGACAGCCAGTAAAGGTGAATGTGTAAATATTTATGTGCAAATACAAAATTAAAATGAAACATTCCTCCTGAAGTGGCTGTGAAGTAGCATAAATAAAGGTCAGAAGTTCAATTCTTAGTAAGATAACAAGGGACTAATATGTTATTGTATATAAATATAATGACATGATTATTTAGAATATACGTATACAGTGACAAAAATAATATATTGAATCACAAAGAAAAAAAGAAATGTCACAAAAGATCACATAAAACCTGATGGTAAGGATAATAAACACATAAATGCCTATAAAGTTCCATTTTGATATAGGAAAGATGTGTATCTTCGTACCGTGTTAGCCAGTAGATAGAAAAATATTTAGAATTGAAAGTCCTCAGTGGTTGATACCTTTTAATGGCTAACTGAAAAGATGATAACAAATTGCAAGCTTTCGAGACTACTCAGGTCTGTTCATCAGGCAAAGACTAAAATAAAAACTGAAGAATCACATATTTATACACAACACAGCGCAGAAATAATGCAATAGGTAAGACAAGTGATGTGAAGCAGAACTGTCATTATGGCAGAGGGATGAACATAAATATTAGAACAGTTCATAGATAAGGAGTGTGAAAGTTTTATTGCCCTCTGATAGGGGTCTGGTATTGTGTTTTGATGCCCCCAGGTCAGAGAAGCAGATTCCTTAATTGATGTACAAGGACATAAATCCATGGGATATATTCATTCCAGCACTGAGAGTGTCAAAGGTCATCATAAGTTTATATTCCCAAACCTTTCTATCTCTCTCAGATTTAAAGTTAGATTTTAATTGTGTATTAAAATACATTGTGTAATAATTGTGTATTTTAATACACAATTAAAATCTAACTTTAAATCTGAGAGAGATAGAAAGGTTTGGGAATATAAGCTCATGATGACCTTTGACACTCTCAGTGCTGGAATGAATATATCCCATGGATTTATGTCTTTGTACATCAATTAAGGAATCTGCTTCTCTGACCTGGGGGCATCAAAACACAATACCAGACCCCAATCAGAGGGCAATAAAACTTTCACACTCCTTATCTATGAACTGTTCCAATATTATGTTCATCCCTCTTTCATAATGACAGTTCTGCTTCACATCACTTATCTTACCTATTGCATTATTTCTGCGCTGTGTTGTGTATAAATATGTGATTCTTCAGTTTGTTTTAGTCTTTGCCTGATGAAGAGACCTGAGTAGTCTCGAAAGCTTGCAATTTGTTATCATCTTTTCAGTTAGCCATTAAAAGGTATCAACCACTGAGGACTCTCAATTCTAAATATTTTTCTATAAAGTTCCAAGCGCCCAGTCACATTACCAAAAGTAAATAAGAATAAATGTTTGTGAGAGAAACAGCTATGCCATGATGATAAAAGAGAGAGACTGACAGGATATATAACCCCACTCTCGCTGTGTGCCCAATGCGCTTTTTGCCTGTGCTTTTTCAAAGGGAACCTTTATTTGATTTAGGTCTATCAGTTTTAGCTCATTTGGGCATGTTCATTAATCATATTTAATTAAAATCACTGCTGTGACCTCATTATTTGCTATAAGACTAACCATGTGACTGTGACTATGTGACAGCTGACCCTTGCCTTTGACCCCATGAGCCTTTTACATGTGCTTTAATATGCACCTACTTACTCTCTCTATACTGGTATTGACCGCAACTATGTGACCATGGTCACGTGGTCCTGTGCTTGGTGCATACCTTCTGGCACATACTCTTGTAGTGCCTCATTTCTGACTGTGAGATTTGCAGTCACATGATCAATTCTCTTGTCCTTATGCAAGACATACGGCGCATGCATTGTATCTCCTAGCATCGATCCATTAAGGTGATACTTTCACTAAGGTGAGTGGTGACGTGAATAATTAGTTAGAGTTCGCTTTGGGTAATTTTTCCATTATTTATAGGCTAGGACAAACAATGCGTAGCCATATGTTCACCCCTGATGAAGACACAATTGTAGTGGCGATACGCGCAGGGTTCTCCCTCCCCACTGCACTGCCTATCTAGGTACCTACACTCAGGTGACTATCTTTTTGTGCCAAAAATAGGTTGTTTATTGGTTTTCTGTTATACATTGTAGTATCTTCTATTGTATGACAGATAGTTAGTTAACATTTACATGAACTGATCACCAATAGGGATGAGCCAATGAGCGCTGGGACACTCGGTTATCACTCAAGTATCAAGGTGCTCAGATTTGCTCGCTACTCGGCAAGCAATGGGGGGTGCTGAGTGAAAACTCAAATCCCCACCCCATACCTTTGGCTCCTGTCATGCAGCCAATAAGCATGTAACTCACTGTAATGGCCGTAGCCATCTTGGTTGTGGCATTACTGCAATTGACTGGCTGTGTGACATGATCAGAGGTTACACAAGGAAATTTGCCACCTGGCTTGGCACACTGACGCCATTGCACAGCTCTTTAACACTTGTCAAGGCCTTTGTGCATAGTATAACAAATCAGAGGCCTAAAGTGTTGATACTGGTGCTGAAGCTGAGACATCTTATTAACAGCCGCTCTAAAGCCTGGGTCTCACATAGCGATACACCAGCGATCCCGACAACAATCAGGATCGCTGGTGTATCGCTACATTATCGCTGCTGAGCTGCCAAACAGGCAGCTCAGGCAGTGATCAGCACAGCGACACTGCGGGTAACATCGCTTAGTTACCCGCAGTGTACATTGGATACCAGTGCCCTGATGCAGGGAGCTGGTAACCAAGGTACACATCGGGTTTCCAGGCACTGCGCGGTGCCTGGAAACCCGCTGTGTACCTTGGTTACCAGCTCCCTGCATCAGGGCGCTGGTATCCAAGGTACACAGTGGGTTTCTAGGCACAGCCCCGCGCCTGGAAACCTGCTGTGTACCTTGGTTACCAGCGGATCGCTGGTCTCCCGCCTGTCACACGCAGCGATGCGTGCCTGTCAGCGGGAGACCAGCGATCAAAAAAAATGTCCAGGACATTCAGCGACGATCAGCGATACCCGGCAGGGGGACTGATCGTCGCTGAATGTCACATACAGCGATATCGCTGGGGACATCGCTGCTGCGTCACAAAACTAGTGACTCAGCAGCGATCTCGCTAGCGAGATCGCTGTGTGAGACGGGGGCTTAAGTGCCCTTCTAATCATTTTCAACACATACCATCTGTATTTAGCTAATGGAGAGAGAGAGAGAGTCGCAGGAGCAAGATGAGTGACAGAATTCAGTCTGTAGACAGGGATTACGTTGGCAAATATGTAGCTGCATTTTTTTTGTAGTGACTCACATTTCTGTGATCTCTCAAACTGCTAAAAAATGTTGAAAAAACTTGTAGGTCACTATTTCTCAGACATACAGTGTAACTTTGTGAATATTTCTATGATCTGTAAACCGGCTAAATAGCTTTTAAAAATTTTGTTGGCTTCCATTTCTCAGATATACACTGCTACATGGTCTGTGTACATTTCTGTGATCTGTAAACCTGCTAAATAGCTTTTAAAAACTTTGTAGGCTCCATTTCCCAGACAAACAGTTTCACATGGTCTGTGAACATTTCTGTGACCTGTAAACCTGATTAAATGCTTTTAAAAATGTTGTAGGCGTTCATTTCTCAAGTGTACAGTGTTATATGGTCTGTGAATATTTCTGTGATCTGTCAAACTGCAAAAAAAGTGGTGAAATTTGTATGAGGTCTAAAAGTGATCCAAAGCTTTCAAAAAATTTGTATGCTTTTATTACTCACACATACAGTGTTATGTAGTCTGTGAACATTTCTGTGATCTGTCAACCTGCTAAATAACTTTTAAAATTTTGTAGGCCTCCATTTCTCACACATACACTGTTACGTGGTCTGTGAACATTTCTGTGATCTCTAAAACTGAGCATTAAAATTTTTTTTCTGGATTGAATTTGACTGTAATCGATACACTTTTGCATTCTTTCTGTTACATTACGGAGGAGTAAACTCACAAAAACTGCTTTGATTGCTGCAGGTGACCACTTTTTTCATTTTACTAAAAATAAACTTGGTTTCAAGAGACCTACCAATTACAAAATTGCGTAAGGTGTGCATTAAGGAATGGGGAAATGGAAGTGCTGATAATGGTACACGCAGATGCCAAGGACATAGGGCAGGTGCGACTAAGTCTGTTGCTGAAGCACAAGAAACACACCCATCCACGACACATAAGATCCTGTACCACTTTGCAGGGAGGCACTGTACACTACTTCTGAAGCCAGAGCAGTGCAAGCAGGTGGTTTGTTGAATAGCAGCATGCTTGGCAGCACCACACAGTCTTCCACATGGTCCTCCAGTCTCACTTGCCTAAAATCTGGATCACTTAATTCTCACCCTGATCCTCCTTCCTCCAACCATGTTGAGTCCCAGGATACTAGTAATCCCACACTTGGACAGACCAAGGAGCTATTACCACTACTTTTCTTGATTATGTCCTCTCAGCCTGCATGCTCCAAGAGGAACAGGACAACATGCTGATTAGTGATGCCCCAAACTTAGAGCAGCCACAGCCACAAGAACACGACAGTAGAGAATGGCACATTTGGGATAATGAGGAGGATTATGATCATGATAGACAGTTGCCACTATGTCTTGTTGTTGTTAAGTAACGAAGTCAGGAAAACCAAGGTGCATTGGTGGAGGACGAGGTGATGGATGACGAAGTCACAGACCCAACCTGAGAAGCTGGCATGCAGACAAGGCTAGCAGCGATGAGGGAGAGAGATCAGCAGCACCAAAACAGACAGGAAGATGCAGTGGGGTGACCAGAGGGAGAAGGTGGACAACTGTTCTGCAGAGCACGGACACTCGTGAATTTCTCCATCAAAAAGTTAAGTGTTCCCCAGTCTTGGCCTTTTTTAAAGAGAGTTTTGAAACAAGCAAAATGGCCATTTGCAACCTGTGCCATGAAAAGATTAGCAGGGGCTTGACCACTAAGAACCTATCCACCACCAGCATGAAAAGGCACATGTCATATAAGCACTCGACTCTGTGGGCAGAATGCCTGGGTCCACAATTGGTGCCATAGGGTGACACCATTGCCTCTTCCCCAGAGCTTGGTGCTTCCCAATCCCCTGTCCAAAATCCTGCTGCAGATGCCTCCTGCCCTGCACCTAGCCTTGCACATTCTGATTAACCATCATCAGGGACTTCAAAATCCTTGTCCCAGCCCAACGTTCAGCTGTCCCTACCCCAGACCTTGTAACGAAAAAGAAAAAATCCAGCCACCCACCCACCCACAAGCACAAATGCTAAACAGCCCATTTCAGGCTGTTTGCCATGGAAAGTTGCCATGTAGGCTGGTAGTCAAGGAAGATTTCTGCTGTCTCATGACGGCAGCCATTCCTCAGTACTTGGTCACCAGCCGCATATTTTTCCCGTCACTGCCTTCTATCAGTGCATATCAGGAAATCACCCGTGCCCTTACCAAAGCGCTTACTAGCATTGCCCATTTAGCAAAAATACTGAGGAGAAAACTGTGCAAAACAGGGTCTTATCCAAAAAACCTATAGTATTAGTATCAGATTATGCTAACCTGATCCATTACTAGTATGTGTTTTTTAGTTGTACTGTTCAGCTTTTGTAGATCCACAAGTTATAAGGTCAACAGATAAAATGTGTCAGAAAGAATTTTGTGGAGATCTTCTGCTCTTGTGGTCAGGGACACTAAATTTTACTGATGGCACACTGGGTGAACATCGTGGAGGCTGGGGCCGAGTTACACCCTGGCACGCGCATGTGCTCCTGACACTGGAGGATTGCTGCCCTATTTCTATCAGGGTTTCCCCCACATCCTACAGCAGTTCCTGCACCCCTGTGATAGTGTGTGCGACAGAGAAGGAAGGGACAACCAGGCCGAAGATCAATCCAACGGGATTTATTGAGGCAGGGAGCTAATAACATAAAATA
>JARQOD010001773.1:0-33612 GCA_033576555.1 Oophaga sylvatica | reverse complement strand
TATTTTAGGCTGTTAAGGATCCTATATCCATGAACCTTGCAAGCCTGATAATACCAGGCCACAGAAGTCTGCTTATCTTGGTTGGTTAACAAAAATAGGGGATCCCCTCGAAAAAAAAAATGGCGTGGGGTCCCCCTATTCTTGTTAACCAGCCAAGTAAAAAGCAGACTGCTGCGGCCTGGTATTAAAAGACTGTCAAGGCCCATGGATTTTGGCCCTCAACAGCCTAAAAATACCAGGCTGCAGCAGCCCACAATTGGCGCATCCAAAGATGCGCCAATTGTGGCACTTTACCCGGCTCTTCCCACTCCCCTGTAGTGGTGGGATATGGGGTAATAAGGGGTTGATGTCACCTTTGATTGAACGGTGACGATAAGCCCGGTTAATAATGGAGAGGCGTCAATAAGACACAGATCCATTATTAACCATAAAGTTTGAAAATGGTTGAAAAAAGACACAGCCAGAATAAAGTCTTTTAATGAAATAATACACAACACAGTTTTCATTATTTTTTATTGCACGCTCATCCTGCGACGCCATCGATCTCCTGTAAAAAAACAAAAATAACAAACCAACACAAATACTCCCTGTCCAACGTAGTCCAAATAATAAGGGTCCCACGACGAGTTCAGTTCTGCTACATCTGGATACCAGGCTCAGCCTGACATCCAGACACAGCAGAGCTGCTTACCTGAGGAGATTCCCCGGCGGTCACGTGACGTTGACTGGATTTCTCACGGCCAGCTGTCGCGAGAGTACAGCTGGCCGAGATTACCCAGTACCCGGCAGTCACGTGCACTTATCGCGAGAAGCTGCACGTGACCGCCAGGTAGAGGGTAATGGCTGGTCAGCTGTATGATGAGCTGGCAGCGAGAAATCCATCCACAATGTGACCATCGGGGATCCTCTGTAAGGTAAGTGCACTGCTCACTGACTCATGACAGCCCCAACTGACACTGACACTGACTCTTTCGGGAAGTTCCTGTGTCACATACTTCCTTCTGTGACACAGGAACTCCCCATATACTTTACTGGAAACTTCCGATTCTGGTATCCGATATGCAAAAAGTATCGGAACTCAGAATCGGAATTCCGATACCGCGAATATCGGCCGATACCCAATATTTGTGGTATCGGAATGCTCAACACTACTCTGGAGTTGTTTGCACAAAAAACGATGGATGGAAACCGAGCAGAGCTGAGTGACCAATTTGTGGTACTAGACCAAAAGGATTGGCTGGGTTAGAAGCAGTAAAACAATTTTATTAGATACACAGGTGGTGGACCTTAGTATAGATGGCCTAATAGAATGAGTACCACACACTGCTACTGTGCCCAAAATTATTGTCCAGGCAAGATGCAGATAAAAATTATTATTTATTTCAACGCTGGTGGAGCTTTGTATAGATGGCCTAATAGAATGAGTACCACACACTGCTACTATGCCCAAAATTATTGTCCAGGCAAGATGCAGAAAAAAATTATTAGTTATTTCAACGGTGGTGGAGCTTAGTATTGATGGCCTAATAGAATGAGTACCACACACTGCAACTATGCCCAAAATTATTGTCCAGGCAATATGCAGATAAAAATTATTATTTATTTCAACGCTGGTGGATCTTTGTATGGATGGCCTAATATAATGAGTACCACACACTGCTACTATGCCCAAAATTATTGTCCAGGCAAGATGCAGTTAAAAATTATTAGTTATTTCAACGGTTGTGGAGCTTAGTATTGATGGCCTAATAGAATGAGTACCACACACTGCTACTATGCCCAAAATTATTGTCCAGGCAAGATGCAGATAAAAATTATTATTTATTTGAACGCTGGTGGAGCTTTGTATAGATGGCCTAATAGAATGAGTACCACACACTGCTACTATGCCCAAAATTATTGTCCAGGCAATATGCAGATAAAAATTATTATTTATTTCAACGCTGGTGGAGCTTTGTATAGAAGGCCTAATAGAATGAGTACCACACACTGCTACTATGCCCAAAATTATTGTCCAGGCAAGATGCAGTTAAAAATTATTATTTCTTTCAATGCTGGTGGAGCTTTGTATAGATGGCCTAATAGAATGAGTACCAAACACTGCTACTATGCCCAAAATTATTGTCCATGCAAGATGCAGCATTAAATTCGTAGTTATTTGAATGCTTTTGGAGCTGGCAAAAAGTGATCGGAACTGATGTAACCTAGCCCTCAAAAGGGCTGCAATTACAAATAGTCACTACTCCAAAGTTGACCTATCTGTCTATTTAAGAGCACAGACCTGCCTGCTAAAAGTGCTAGGAACTGCTGTAACCTACCCTCAAAAGGGCTGCAATTACAAACTAGTCCCTACTCCCTAAACATACCTGTCTAATTACCAGAAAAATCACTTGCAATTCGCAGTTTCACAGTGACAATATAGCGCTCACAGCAGCAACAGTGCCGTCTAACACTGAGCTGCAGCAGTGAGAAAATGGTGGCGAAGGGGAAAATGGCTGGGTCTTATAGGGCAAGGCATGTGACATACACAGCCAATGACACATGCCCTTGCTTGTGTGAAAAAAAAGCACTTCGCTCCGTGTGTGCGCTGCTGATAGGCTGACAGACTGCACCGCCCACTGGAAATGCGGGAAAGAGAAAAAAAATGGAGATCTTCATTATTTCTGCAGAGAACCATTCCATGCCCCTCCCCCGCCACGTGTACACTCAAACAATGTATTAACAGTGATTATCAGCATTACTGTGAAAAAATCCAGTTACGATATTGGTGCACGAACAGTTATCAAACATAACCTCGAACAGCCGGATTTTTTCCAAATCGTTCGGGTTCGTCGAACAGCTCGAACACCGCCCAAAATAGCTCGAATTTGAGATTGGCGAACAGTTCGATTCGAACACTGCTCATCTCTAATGTCCACCCTTGCTTAATTTTTATCATCCTGGTAGATGGCAGCAGACTTTTAGCAAGAATGTCTCAGTACATTTGTTAATGCATCCTTCCTAAAGCTTTAACCCCTGAGGTTCACCTTCTGCAAGGAGATTTTTATCTGTTTACATTTTGGATCAAAAAAGTGCAAAAATATTTTTTATTCAGAAGCTGGAACACTTTTTCTTATTCCTGGATATTTCATTTAATCTACACGAAGTTCCGTGCATCTGTGGGTCTGGTGAGCTTGCTGTGGTCCCGTACCACTTTTGTTTCTTTAGTGTAATTAAAATCACCACAATTTGAAGGGCGGAGTGCTCGGTCAGAGAGCTAGCAAAGATATAGCAAAAAAATGACTGGAGGTAGCTGCTCCTAAGTTAGCACCTATTCACACTAGCTTGGATGTGCCTGTCAGTTTTTTTGTTATAACTCTCCACAGGTAGTCATTGACTCTTGAATAACTGTTCTGATAATTTTTTTCACTCCACTGTCTACAGTGGGGTTAAAAGACCAACAGGCATCTGGGCATGCTCAGTCATCATTTTAAAATCCCTGCTGTGACCTCATTATTTACTACAAGACAGACCATGTGACTGTGACTATGTGACAGCTGACCTTTGCCCTTCACCGCATGATGTAGCATCTTATATGTTCTTTAATATCCATCTACTTACGCTCCATATTCCAGTATTTACCATGACCATGTGACCTACTGGTCATGTGTTCCTGTGCTTGGTGCACGCCTTCAGGCACATAAATTTCTCTCTACACGTCATCTGGTTACACCAACATTCTACATGCCTCCGTGGATGCGTAAATCGGATCAGGAGCCCCCAGGAAAACTGATAGTCTCAGGTACTAATGGCCTATGTGAGTGTCCTTGCATTTACCTTGAATTTTACTTGCAACCATTGGTTCTATTTGAGATCACTTTTTAGAGACTCGACTGATTTGCTTCAAAAGCTGGATACTTTGATTATACCCACTGGAGCATTATTATAAACCATGATTTGGCTATTAAAGCACAATCCCATTTTTTGAGCTCCAAGACCACAGGATATAGGATACATGACTCCTTTATTCTTGATCTCCTCCATATAGTTCTCAATTACAATTGCTTTGTTTTTGACAGAACCTTTTGCTGTCATGTATCGGGCACTGCAATGGGGGAATGGTATGTCCCATCATATGCAACTAAAACACTTCTCATTTTTTACTTTGGTTTTGCTGTATAAATGATATTTTGATAACGTGGAAGGGTACGCTATAGTAATGCAAACCCTTAATATCACTAGTGAATGATAACACCTGGAATATTGTTCTGACATCTAACTTTTCTTACTCATATTTAGAGTCCCTAGACCTTAGGATCTTTTTGGACGGGTCAGATTAAGACAAACTTTAATTACAAACTAAAATAATCAAAGGATGTTGTGTATCCTCATGGAATAATGAACCTATAACCATGATGCACAACTCTATATATGAAATTCAAACATTATTGATCAAATCATATAAATATTGAAAAAATAAACAAAAGGAAAAAACTCAACAAGATAAAATACAGAAGTAGGTGGGGCTGTACCATGATATAAGCTGGACAGCCAGTAAAGGTGAATGTGTAAATATTTATGTGCAAATACAAAATTAAAATGAAACATTCCTCCTGAAGTGGCTGTGAAGTAGCATAAATAAAGGTCAGAAGTTCAATTCTTAGTAAGATAACAAGGGACTAATATGTTATTGTATATAAATATAATGACATGATTATTTAGAATATACGTATACAGTGACAAAAATAATATATTGAATCACAAAGAAAAAAAGAAATGTCACAAAAGATCACATAAAACCTGATGGTAAGGATAATAAACACATAAATGCCTATAAAGTTCCATTTTGATATAGGAAAGATGTGTATCTTCGTACCGTGTTAGCCAGTAGATAGAAAAATATTTAGAATTGAAAGTCCTCAGTGGTTGATACCTTTTAATGGCTAACTGAAAAGATGATAACAAATTGCAAGCTTTCGAGACTACTCAGGTCTGTTCATCAGGCAAAGACTAAAATAAAAACTGAAGAATCACATATTTATACACAACACAGCGCAGAAATAATGCAATAGGTAAGACAAGTGATGTGAAGCAGAACTGTCATTATGGCAGAGGGATGAACATAAATATTAGAACAGTTCATAGATAAGGAGTGTGAAAGTTTTATTGCCCTCTGATAGGGGTCTGGTATTGTGTTTTGATGCCCCCAGGTCAGAGAAGCAGATTCCTTAATTGATGTACAAGGACATAAATCCATGGGATATATTCATTCCAGCACTGAGAGTGTCAAAGGTCATCATAAGTTTATATTCCCAAACCTTTCTATCTCTCTCAGATTTAAAGTTAGATTTTAATTGTGTATTAAAATACATTGTGTAATAATTGTGTATTTTAATACACAATTAAAATCTAACTTTAAATCTGAGAGAGATAGAAAGGTTTGGGAATATAAGCTCATGATGACCTTTGACACTCTCAGTGCTGGAATGAATATATCCCATGGATTTATGTCTTTGTACATCAATTAAGGAATCTGCTTCTCTGACCTGGGGGCATCAAAACACAATACCAGACCCCAATCAGAGGGCAATAAAACTTTCACACTCCTTATCTATGAACTGTTCCAATATTTATGTTCATCCCTCTTTCATAATGACAGTTCTGCTTCACATCACTTATCTTACCTATTGCATTATTTCTGCGCTGTGTTGTGTATAAATATGTGATTCTTCAGTTTGTTTTAGTCTTTGCCTGATGAAGAGACCTGAGTAGTCTCGAAAGCTTGCAATTTGTTATCATCTTTTCAGTTAGCCATTAAAAGGTATCAACCACTGAGGACTCTCAATTCTAAATATTTTTCTATAAAGTTCCAAGCGCCCAGTCACATTACCAAAAGTAAATAAGAATAAATGTTTGTGAGAGAAACAGCTATGCCATGATGATAAAAGAGAGAGACTGACAGGATATATAACCCCACTCTCGCTGTGTGCCCAATGCGCTTTTTGCCTGTGCTTTTTCAAAGGGAACCTTTATTTGATTTAGGTCTATCAGTTTTAGCTCATTTGGGCATGTTCATTAATCATATTTAATTAAAATCACTGCTGTGACCTCATTATTTGCTATAAGACTAACCATGTGACTGTGACTATGTGACAGCTGACCCTTGCCTTTGACCCCATGAGCCTTTTACATGTGCTTTAATATGCACCTACTTACTCTCTCTATACTGGTATTGACCGCAACTATGTGACCATGGTCACGTGGTCCTGTGCTTGGTGCATACCTTCTGGCACATACTCTTGTAGTGCCTCATTTCTGACTGTGAGATTTGCAGTCACATGATCAATTCTCTTGTCCTTATGCAAGACATACGGCGCATGCATTGTATCTCCTAGCATCGATCCATTAAGGTGATACTTTCACTAAGGTGAGTGGTGACGTGAATAATTAGTTAGAGTTCGCTTTGGGTAATTTTTCCATTATTTATAGGCTAGGACAAACAATGCGTAGCCATATGTTCACCCCTGATGAAGACACAATTGTAGTGGCGATACGCGCAGGGTTCTCCCTCCCCACTGCACTGCCTATCTAGGTACCTACACTCAGGTGACTATCTTTTTGTGCCAAAAATAGGTTGTTTATTGGTTTTCTGTTATACATTGTAGTATCTTCTATTGTATGACAGATAGTTAGTTAACATTTACATGAACTGATCACCAATAGGGATGAGCCAATGAGCGCTGGGACACTCGGTTATCACTCAAGTATCAAGGTGCTCAGATTTGCTCGCTACTCGGCAAGCAATGGGGGGTGCTGAGTGAAAACTCAAATCCCCACCCCATACCTTTGGCTCCTGTCATGCAGCCAATAAGCATGTAACTCACTGTAATGCCGTAGCCATCTTGGTTGTGGCATTACTGCAATTGACTGGCTGTGTGACATGATCAGAGGTTACACAAGGAAATTTGCCACCTGGCTTGGCACACTGACGCCATTGCACAGCTCTTTAACACTTGTCAAGGCCTTTGTGCATAGTATAACAAATCAGAGGCCTAAAGTGTTGATACTGGTGCTGAAGCTGAGACATCTTATTAACAGCCGCTCTAAAGCCTGGGTCTCACATAGCGATACACCAGCGATCCCGACAACAATCAGGATCGCTGGTGTATCGCTACATTATCGCTGCTGAGCTGCCAAACAGGCAGCTCAGGCAGTGATCAGCACAGCGACACTGCGGGTAACATCGCTTAGTTACCCGCAGTGTACATTGGATACCAGTGCCCTGATGCAGGGAGCTGGTAACCAAGGTACACATCGGGTTTCCAGGCACTGCGCGGTGCCTGGAAACCCGCTGTGTACCTTGGTTACCAGCTCCCTGCATCAGGGCGCTGGTATCCAAGGTACACAGTGGGTTTCTAGGCACAGCCCCGCGCCTGGAAACCTGCTGTGTACCTTGGTTACCAGCGGATCGCTGGTCTCCCGCCTGTCACACGCAGCGATGCGTGCCTGTCAGCGGGAGACCAGCGATCAAAAAAATGTCCAGGACATTCAGCGACGATCAGCGATACCCGGCAGGGGGACTGATCGTCGCTGAATGTCACATACAGCGATATCGCTGGGGACATCGCTGCTGCGTCACAAAACTAGTGACTCAGCAGCGATCTCGCTAGCGAGATCGCTGTGTGAGACGGGGGCTTAAGTGCCCTTCTAATCATTTTCAACACATACCATCTGTATTTAGCTAATGGAGAGAGAGAGAGAGTCGCAGGAGCAAGATGAGTGACAGAATTCAGTCTGTAGACAGGATTACGTTGGCAAATATGTAGCTGCATTTTTTTGTAGTGACTCACATTTCTGTGATCTCTCAAACTGCTAAAAAATGTTGAAAAAACTTGTAGGTCACTATTTCTCAGACATACAGTGTAACTTTGTGAATATTTCTATGATCTGTAAACCGGCTAAATAGCTTTTAAAAATTTTGTTGGCTTCCATTTCTCAGATATACACTGCTACATGGTCTGTGTACATTTCTGTGATCTGTAAACCTGCTAAATAGCTTTTAAAAACTTTGTAGGCCTCCATTTCCCAGACAAACAGTTTCACATGGTCTGTGAACATTTCTGTGACCTGTAACCTGATTAAATGCTTTTAAAAATGTTGTAGGCGTTCATTTCTCAAGTGTACAGTGTTATATGGTCTGTGAATATTTCTGTGATCTGTCAAACTGCAAAAAAGTGGTGAAATTTGTATGAGGTCTAAAAGTGATCCAAAGCTTTCAAAAATTTGTATGCTTTTATTACTCACACATACAGTGTTATGTAGTCTGTGAACATTTCTGTGATCTGTCAACCTGCTAAATAACTTTTAAAAATTTTGTAGGCCTCCATTTCTCACACATACACTGTTACGTGGTCTGTGAACATTTCTGTGATCTCTAAAACTGAGCATTAAAATTTTTTTCTGGATTGAATTTGACTGTAATCGATACACTTTTGCATTCTTTCTGTTACATTACGGAGGAGTAAACTCACAAAAACTGCTTTGATTGCTGCAGGTGACCACTTTTTTCATTTTACTAAAAATAAACTTGGTTTCAAGAGACCTACCAATTACAAAATTGCGTAAGGTGTGCATTAAGGAATGGGGAAATGGAAGTGCTGATAATGGTACACGCAGATGCCAAGGACATAGGGCAGGTGCGACTAAGTCTGTTGCTGAAGCACAAGAAACACACCCATCCACGACACATAAGATCCTGTACCACTTTGCAGGGAGGCACTGTACACTACTTCTGAAGCCAGAGCAGTGCAAGCAGGTGGTTTGTTGAATAGCAGCATGCTTGGCAGCACCACACAGTCTTCCACATGGTCCTCCAGTCTCACTTGCCTAAAATCTGGATCACTTAATTCTCACCCTGATCCTCCTTCCTCCAACCATGTTGAGTCCCAGGATACTAGTAATCCCACACTTGGACAGACCAAGGAGCTATTTACCACTACTTTTCTTGATTATGTCCTCTCAGCCTGCATGCTCCAAGAGGAACAGGACAACATGCTGATTAGTGATGCCCCAAACTTAGAGCAGCCACAGCCACAAGAACACGACAGTAGAGAATGGCACATTTGGGATAATGAGGAGGATTATGATCATGATAGACAGTTGCCACTATGTCTTGTTGTTGTTAAGTAACGAAGTCAGGAAAACCAAGGTGCATTGGTGGAGGACGAGGTGATGGATGACGAAGTCACAGACCCAACCTGAGAAGCTGGCATGCAGACAAGGCTAGCAGCGATGAGGGAGAGAGATCAGCAGCACCAAAACAGACAGGAAGATGCAGTGGGGTGACCAGAGGGAGAAGGTGGACAACTGTTCTGCAGAGCACGGACACTCGTGAATTTCTCCATCAAAAAGTTAAGTGTTCCCCAGTCTTGGCCTTTTTTAAAGAGAGTTTTGAAACAAGCAAAATGGCCATTTGCAACCTGTGCCATGAAAAGATTAGCAGGGGCTTGACCACTAAGAACCTATCCACCACCAGCATGAAAAGGCACATGTCATATAAGCACTCGACTCTGTGGGCAGAATGCCTGGGTCCACAATTGGTGCCATAGGGTGACACCATTGCCTCTTCCCCAGAGCTTGGTGCTTCCCAATCCCCTGTCCAAAATCCTGCTGCAGATGCCTCCTGCCCTGCACCTAGCCTTGCACATTCTGATTAACCATCATCAGGGACTTCAAAATCCTTGTCCCAGCCCAACGTTCAGCTGTCCCTACCCCAGACCTTGTAACGAAAAAGAAAAATCCCAGCCACCCACCCACCCACAAGCACAAATGCTAAACAGGCCCATTTCCAGGCTGTTTGCCATGGAAATGTTGCCATGTAGGCTGGTAGTCAAGGAAGATTTCTGCTGTCTCATGACGGCAGCCATTCCTCAGTACTTGGTCACCAGCCGCATATTTTTCTCCCGTCACTGCCTTCTATCAGTGCATATCCAGGAACATCACCCGTGCCCTTACCAAAGCGCTTACTAGCATTGCCCATTTAGCAAAATACTGAGGAGAAAACTGTGCAAAACAGGGTCTTATCCAAAAAACCTTATAGGTATTAGTATCAGATTATGCTAACCTGATCCATTACTAGTATGTGTTTTTAGTTGTACTGTTCAGCTTTTGTAGATCCACAAGTTATAAGGTCAACAGATAAATGTGTCAGAAAGAATTTTGTGGAGATCTTCTGCTCTTGTGGTCAGGGACACTAAATTTTACTGATGGCACACTGGGTGAACATCGTGGAGGCTGGGGCCGAGTTACACCCTGGCACGGCGCATGTGCTCCTGACACTGAGGATTGCTGGCCCTATTTCTATCAGGGTTTCCCCCACATCCTACAGCAGTTCCTGCACCCCTGTGATAGTGTGTGCGACAGAGAAGGAAGGGACACCAGGCCGAAGATCAATCCAACGGGATTTATTGAGGCAGGGAGCTAATAACATAAAATATCAATAGCTTAAGAGTACGCAATGAGTCCACACCAAGAGGGAAACAGTGCCGGGGGTGCCACCTGGTAATCCAACAACAAGGAAAAGCCAAAATAATCCTGGGATGAGTTCAATGGATCCAAAATGAGGGACATAACACCATTCCACGTGGCAGCTTTTAACTCTCCACACACGGGCACTAGGATCTCGCCTAAGCCTAAGGTCCTAGCCCCTTGCTCGTCAACATCCAACTGCCTGGGCCAAAACATGTGTCTATTGTTCCGAGTCTTGGGATCCACCCCCCATGGGGAAGGGCTCCCACCTTTTTTTGACTATGTGGCTAACTTAAGAAGTTTCCAGAAGCTACAAGCTTTTATTGGATACATCCTATGCTGAGAAGAACAAAAGACAGACTCCCCCACTGGTTGTTGACTCAGGCCTGATTACAATGCAGTCCAGGGACACAGGCCGGGGGAGGGACACACTGTTAGGGTCTGCGGAACGCACCAAATATATGAGGTAGGGAGGTGCATTTGCAGCCCGGGGTCCACCGTGCAGGCGGAACCTGCTGCTAGTAAAATGGCGCAAGACGCGAACTCTGTTATCCCGCAGAGTCGCCAAAATAAACACCGCAATGCGCTGTGGCAATATGTGCGAACTCTGTTATTTCACAGAGCCGCTAGAAGGAGTGCCGCAGCGCAATATGGCGATGTGTGCGAACTAACTAAACACAACTGAGTCGCAAAATAAACACGCTAGGGCACTGTCTAGCGTTGAAAGTGAACCCTGTTACGTCACAGAGCCGCTGAGAAAAAGTTCTGTGTCCTGTCAGGCACCCAGGTACACAGTAAGTGCTAAGCGAACATAGAACGTGATCATGCGCTAATGTCCTCGCGGGAGTCACCCGCAATCTATGGCGTCTGAACGCCAGACCCTGAATACGGCAATCAAACTCCTCACCGGTTATGCCGGTAATCTAGGGCATCTAGGACACCGACCCTGACCAACTAGCATACCAAACTCCTCACCGATTAAGTCGGTATTCTAGGGGCTTATTTCAGCCGGGCCCTATCCACACACACGCATGACCACACTGGCGCAAAGCATATAATGATTGATAATAGCGCATGGCGGATCAGCATTGCCACCCTTTTATAATAACAGCTACAGGACCTGCCAGAAACAAGGACCAATGAAACCTGTTCCAGAACACCAGTAGTCACAGGACCTTCCTGGCAGACCAATAGGAGCTGCTGCAGTACCTGAGCATGTGACCCCTGATCTCCAATGAGAGATCTCACCCTGGGCATGCTCAGAAGGGAAAAACAAGGACTTTGTCCTAAAGACATCTGCTCGCTGCTAACCAGTACTGGCCATAATACCAGAGTCTGGAGGAGCAGCAGTAATCCTCTGCACACTGCCAGACTGGGTGAGACGCTGGGACTGAAGTCTAAGCTGAGCAGAGTCCACTGCGGCCGGAGACGAATGGGAGACCGCAGCCGGAATGGCTCGTGCTTCCCCCTGTGCAGAAGTGGGAACTCGACCCCTAACACACACTGCTACAAGCCCCCTCAATTTGTGTACAGACTAGTGACCTCAACAGGTCGCTTGTCAAGTACACATAGTCATGGCTGACCTGACTCATGGTTCCTCCTGCCTGGACAACCCGTCTGCATTTTGGTGTTGGCTGCCTCTTCTATATTGTATTGTAAAGTTATATGGTTGCAGAGCCAGGCTCCATCGTAGTAAGCGTCCATTGCCCAAGAGACTCTGTTCAGCCTGGTGAGGGGATTGTGATAAGTAATCACAATGAATTTTCGCCCATACAGATATGGCTTTAGTTTCCTGAGGGCCCATATTACAGCCAGGTATTCTTTTTTAACAGTTGCATAGGCCACTTCCCAGTCCTTCAGTTTCCAGCTGAGGTAGGCAATGGGGTGCTCCTCCCCAGCGGCATTCACCTGGCTGAGTACAGCTCCCAGTCCATACAAAGAGGCATCTGTCTGCACAATAATTCTCCTCTTGTAGTCTGGAGCAGCCAGAACAGGGTCGCCGATCAGAGCATCCTTCAGCAGAATAAAAGCCTCATCACAGGCTGGAGTCCAGGTCACCACTCGGGGCATCATTTTCTTGGGGAGATCTGTAAGAGGCTTGGCTATAGTGCTGAAATGAGAAACATATTTTCGGTAATAACTAACAGTGCCCAAGAAAGCCATAACCGGTTTCTTGGTTTGGGGTACAGGCCAATCTCTAATAGCCTGCATTTTGGCAGGTTCAGGACGTAGCTTCCCTCCTCATACTCTATGCCATAGGTACTGGACTTCCCCAATCCCCAGTTGGCATTTATCTGGTCGAATGGTTAGGCCTGCTGCAAGAATCCGGTCAAGAACAACTGCTACATGATTCAAATGTTCCTCCCACGTCTGGCTGAAGATGGCGATATCATCTAAGTAGGCACAAGCAAAGTCGCCACATCCCCGGAGGATCTGGTCTACCATTCTCTGAAAGGTTGCAGGGCAGTCTTCATTCCGAAAGGCATGTTTAGAAATTCGTACAGGCCAAAGGGGGTTATAAAGTCTGACCTTTCTCTCCCTCCCTCCGTTAGAGGGAATTGCCAGTATCCCTTACTGAGATCCAAGGTAGTGACATATCGGGCCCCAGCTAGCCGGTATAGAAGTTCATCAAAACGGGGCATTGGGTAAGGATCACTAATGGTATGGTCATTTAGTCGTCGGTAGTCCACACAAAATCGAGTGCTCCCATCTTCCTTAGGTGCTAACATCACAGGAGAGGCCCAAGGGCTACGGGAGGCCTGAATTACCCCAAGCTGTAACATCTCCTCCAGTTCATGCTGCATGGTGTTTCTAACTGATTCTGGCACTCGGTAAGGAGTCTGCTGTATGGGGCTGATGCCCGGATTGTCTACATGATGTTGGGTTACTGCGGTTCGACCTGGTCAGGATGAGAAAGCTGCCTGTCTCTGATGGAGCACTCCCAGCATTTGGTTTCTCTGTAAAGAATCCAGGTGATCTTTCAGAGGAACCTGTTCCACAGTGGATGGGGTCCTCGCTGCTGCCAAAATATCAGGTAGTGAGTCCTCTTCCTCCTGACTGTCCTCTGAAGCAAGCCGACAGCTAGCTATCACTGGTAGTAACCGGTCATGGTACTCCTTAATCATATTCACATGGACAGTTTTTTGTCTTAAACCCTGCTCATCTAAAGCAAGGAGGTAATTGGTGTCATTAAGTTTTCTGAGAACCCGGAAGGGACCCTCCCACATTGTCTGCAGTTAATTTTGCCTTTGGGGAACAATCATTAAGACTTGTTGTCCTTCTGTGAACTCCCGATAGTGTGCTTTGCGGTCATACCACGTCTTCTGTTTGGTTTGAGCCTTCCGTACATGATCCTGAGCAAAGCTAGTAAGTTGAGCCAGGGTCTCCCGAAGCTTTAGGACATATGGAATAACAGGGGTTCCGGTATCTTCAACTTGCCCCTCCCAATATTCCTTTAACAGGGTTAAAGGTCCTCTGACCTTTCTTCCATAGAGAAGCTCAAAGGGGTGAAATCCTGTGGACTCCTGGGGGACTTCCCGATAGGCAAACAGGAGATGGGGTAGGTACTTCTCCCAGTCTGAATCCCTGTCCGTGAAGGCCCTTAGCATATTCTTCTGAGTGCCATTGAATCTTTCACAGAGTCCATTTGAGGATGATAAGGTGTCGTTCGGATAGCTCGTACTTCACAAGTGCGCCACAGACACTGTACCAGCTCTGACATGAATTGTGAGCCTTGGTCTGACAGGATCTCACTTGGGAATCCTACTCTGGTGAAAATAGTAACCAGGGCTTCAGCCACCTTGGCTGTAGAAATACTGGACAGGGCCACAGCTTCTGGATATCGGGTGGCATAATCCAAAACAGTGAGAATATACTGCTTTCCAGATTTACTGGGTTTAGCCAGGGGTCCAATGATATCGACAGCTACTCTTTGAACGGGTTCTTCTATTATAGGGAGCGGGTGCAAGGGTGCCTTTGGGTGATCTCCTGGTCGCCCTCTACGCTGACAGATGCCTCAGGTTCAACAGAAATGCGCCACGGCTTGAGAAATTCCTGGCCAATTGAAAATTTGAGTCAATCGTCTCTCAGTGCGGGTTTTTCCCTGATGACCAACAGTAGGAATGTCATGAGCAAGGTGTAATAGGGAAACTCCATATTTCTGAGGGACAATCAGCTGTTTGCTATAAGTCCAAGGTTTATCTAGGGACTTAGGTTTGGTAACCCGATATAGAAGCCCATTTTCTCTGATGATTTTTTCCCAGTTTTCCGCTAACTGTCCTGTTTCAGCCCGAAAGCTAAAACTAGCTAGGGTGGCGTCAATCTCTACCTCTTGTCTTAGCCAAACTTTATCCCAAGTGACAATCACAGGATCCCTACAAGACGAGTCACTCACCGGCTGTGACAGCAGTTCTGGTGGCGTTACTTCCATTGACAGTGTAGACACGTCCACATCTGCTGCTCTCTTGGCTTGACTTCGAGTTACTGCACCGACAAAGTGACATTGAAGATTTCCCATAACGTTTACAAGAAGAACGTCTGCAGGAAGGCCACTCATTACACCAATCGTGCATTGTTTAGCAATAAAGCCATAATCCACGGCCACATTTGCTCTTGGAATATATCTCTGAGTACCTCCAGCTAATTCAATGGCAATTCCTGGCCCCTTTTGAATTGCTCCTGGTTGAATTACTTGGGGCATGGCTATGGTGAGAAAAGCCACAGTGTCACGAAAGCCAACAACTTTTTGCCCATCCAGCACGACCTCCTGTAGATGTTTGTGCGGAAGATCAGATGAACAGGTGGCGGTGGCTCGCACCCCATAAACTCCTGGTAGGGGAGCCACTATATCAGAGTCACTTGGCAAATCATCAGAGGGTGAATCCAGCTCTTCTCCCGTTGAGGGCACCTGTAGATAATGGACAGGCAAAGGTGGTTTGTAGCTGTTCTGCCTCCGAATATCTGGACAGGTGGCTTGCAGATGACCATGCTTCCCACATCCATAACATCTGCGTTCTATGATTCAGTCTCCTCGTCATATTCCCAAAGATGAGGCAGGAGTTCTCATAGGTACATTTACACAGGCTTCCCCATGAGTTGGTAATCTGGGAGGACGGTGAACATTGGAGGCCGCCAAGGTTGGGGAGCTGGTAGTTTTTTTCTCACCGACTAGTAGTTTTTTCCACTGAGGTTTGATGGTGAGAACCTCATCAGCTAGAGCATCAGCTTGCTCCACTGTCGCTGGTTTCCTCTCACGCACCCATTCCCGGAACTCAGCGGGGCATTTGGCATAGAACTGTTCCTTTAGGATAACCTGGAGGAAAGTATACCAAGTTAAGGCCCCCTCTCCCTCCAGCCAGCGGTGACATACTTGTTTGAGCTTGTGGGCATATATCTTGAAAGACACTTCCCCATCACAGGCTAAGGAGCGGAACTGCACTCTGTAAGTGTCTGGAGTTACAGCATAATGTTACAATATGGTCTCTTTAATGTTCCCATAATCGCAGTTCCACCGAGGGTCCATAGCTCTATAGGCTTCGGCAGCTCCACCGTCTAAAAGCCCCACCAGATGTCTGACTCGCTCCCTTTCCGGGACTTCCATTAACCTACATTGATGTTCGAAGTCCTGGAAGAAGCCCTCAATGTCACCTGCAGCATCATTAAAAGGCTTGAAGTCCTTGCCGGACACTCTGGGGAACTCTGTCATGGTGGATGCTGTGGGTACAGTCTGTCTGGGGCTTCCAGTTGCTTCCACCATGAGCTGCCTCTCCTTAGCTGTGCGAATGGCCTCCCTCTTATCCTCTATGGTGGCCTCATCCCCAAGCAATGCCATTTCCTCCTCATACCACACAACCCATTGACTTTTTTGGGTATTTACCTCCAGCTCCCGTCTTTCCTCTGTGCCATCTTGCAGGCAAGCTTCTTCCAGAGCCTCAATCAGTTGCTCCTTGGATAGCCCTTTGTAGCCGACTCCTAATTCATGGGCCTTTGTTTGTAGGCTCCCCACAGTCCAGGTCCTGTATGCTGAGGTTCTGGTTCCAGATGTCAATGGGTTGCTGTCCTCCATTCCTTCTGCTCTGATCCTACAGCTGCCAACCATTTTGTGACGGTATGTGTGACAGAGCAGGAAGGGTTACCAGGCCGAAGATCAATCCAACGGGATTTATTGAGGCAGGGAGTACATAACATAAAATATCAATAGCTTAAGAGTACACAATGAGTCTAAAAGAAGAGGGAAACAGTTGCGGTGGCGCCACCCAGTAATCCAACGCTGGGGAAAAGACAAAATAATCCTGGGATTAATTCAATGGATCCAACAGATGAGGGACATAACACCATTCCACGTGGCAGCTTTTAACTCTCCACACAAGGGCACTAGGATTTCGCCTTAGCCTAAGGTCCTAGCCCCTTGCTCGTCAACACCCAACTGCCTGGGCCAAAACATGTGTCTATTGTTCTGTGTCTTGGGATCCACCCTCCATGGGGAAGGGCTCCCACCTACTTTTGACTATGTGGCTAACTTAAGAAGTTTACAGAAGCAACAACCTTGTATTGGATAAGTCCTATGCTGAGAAGAACAAAAGACAGACTCCCCCACTGGTTGTTGACTCAGGCCTGATTACAATGCAGTCCAGGGACACAGGCCGGGGGAGGGACACACTGTTACAACCCCTTCTACCCTCAATTTGTGTACGGAGTAGTGACCTCTACAGGTCGCTTGTCAAGTAGACGTAGTCATCGCTGACCTGACTCATGGTTCCTCCTGCCTGGACAACCCATCTGCATTTTGGTGTTGGCTGCCTCTTCTATATTGTATTGTAAAGTTATATGGTTGCAGAGCCAGGCTCCATCGTAGGAAGCGTCCATTGTCCCCAGAAACTCTGTTCAGCCAGGTGAGGGGATTGTGATCAGTAATCACAGTGAATTCTCGCCCATACAGATATGGCTTTAGTTTCCTGAGGGCCCATATTACAGCCAGGTATTCTTTTTCAACAGTTGCATAGGCCACTTCCCGGTCCCTCAGTTTCCAGCTGAGGTAGGCAATGGGGTGCACCTTACCAGCGGCATTCACCTGGCTGAGTACAGCTCCCAGTCCATACGAAGAGGCATCTGTCTGCACAATAAATCTCTTCTTGTAGTCTGGAGCAGCCAGAACAGGGTCGCCGATTAGAGCATCCTTCAGCAGATTAAAAGCCTCATCACAAGCTGGAGTCCAGGTCACCACTCGGGGCATCATTTTCTTGGTGAGATCTGTAAGAGGCTTGGCTATAGTGCTGAAATGAGAAACATATTTTCGGTAATAACTAGCAGTGCCCAAGAAAGCCATAACCTGTTTCTTGGTTTGGGGTACAGGCCAATCTCTAATAGCCTGGATTTTGGCAGGTTCAGGACGTAGCTTCCCTCCTCATACCCTATGCCATAGGTACTGGACTTCACGCATCTCCACTTGGCATTTATCTGGTCGAATGGTTAGGCCT
Source organism: Oophaga sylvatica (assembly GCA_033576555.1). Taxonomy (NCBI): domain Eukaryota; kingdom Metazoa; phylum Chordata; class Amphibia; order Anura; family Dendrobatidae; genus Oophaga; species Oophaga sylvatica. The sequence continues at coordinate 15,631 of JARQOD010001773.1, read as the reverse complement.
GCTGCAAGAATCCGGTCAAGAGCAACTGCTACATGATTCAAATGTTCCTCCCACGTCTTGCTGAAGATGGCGATATCATCTAAGTAGGCACAAGCAAAGTCGCCACATCACCGGAGGGTCTGGTCTACCATTCTCTGAAAGGTTGCAGGGGCAGTCTTCATTCCGAAAGGCATGTTTAGAAATTCGTACAGGCCAAAGAGGATTATAAAAGCTGACCTTTCTCTCTCTTCCTCCGTTAGAGGGATTTGCCAGTATCCCTTACTGAGATCGAAGGTAGTGACATATCGGGCCCCAGCTAGCCGCTCTAGAAGTTCATCAATACGGGGCATTGGATAAGGATCAACGATGGTATGGTCATTTAGTCGTCGGTAGTCCACACAAAATCGAGTGCTCCCATCTTTCTTAGGTACTAACACCACCCAAGGTCTACGGGAGGCCTGAATTACCCCAAGCTGTAACATCTCCTCCAGTTCATACTGCATGGTGTTTCTAAATGATTCTGGCACTCGGTAAGGAGCCTGCTGTATAGGACGGATGCCCAGAGTGTCTACATGATGTTGGGTTACTGCGGTTCGACCTGGTTGGGATGAGAAAGCAGCTTGTCTCTGATGGAGCACTCCCAGCATTTGGTTTCTCTGTAAAGAATCCAGGTGAACTTTCAGAGAAACCTGTTCCACAGTGGATGGGGTCCTCGCTGCTGCCAAAAGATCAGGTAGTGAGTCCTCTTCCTCCTGACTGTCCTCTGAAGCAAGCCGACAGCTTGCTATCACTGGTAGTGACCGGTCATGGTACTCCTTAATCATATTCACATGGACAGTTTTTTGTCTTAAACCCTGCTCATCTAAAGCAAGGAGGTAATTGGTGTCATTAAGTTTTCTGAGAACCCGTAAGGGACCCTCCCACATTGTCTGCAGTTTATTTTGCTGATGGGGAACAATCATTAAGACTTGTTGTCCTTCTGCGAACTCCCGATAGCGTGCTTTGCGGTCGTACCATGTCTTCTGTCTGGTTTGAGCCAAACGTACATGATCCTGAGCAAAACTAGCGAGTTGAGAAAGGGCCTCCCGAAGTTTTAGGACATATGGAATAACAGGGGTTCCGGTATCTTCAACTTGCCCCTCCCAATATTCCTTTAACAGGGTTAAAGGTCCTCTGACCTTTCTTCCATAGAGACGCTCAAAGGGGGGAAACCTTGTGGACTCCTGGGGGACTTCCTGATAGGCAAACAGGAGATGGGGTAGGTACTTCTCCCAGTCTGAATCCCTGTCCGTGAATGCCCTTAGCATATTCTTCTGAGTGCCATTGAATCTTTCACAGAGTCCATTTGAGGATGATAAGGTGTCGTTCGGATAGCTCGTACTTCACAAGTGCGCCACAGACACTGTACCAGCTCTGACATGAATTGTGAGCCTTGGTTTGACAGGATCTCACTTGGGAATCCTACTCTGGTGAAAATAGTAACCAGGGCTTCAGCCACCTTGGCTGTAGAAATACTGGACAGGGCCACAGCTTCTGGATATCGGGTGGCATAATCCAAAACAGTGAGAATATACTGCTTTCCAGATTTACTGGGTTTAGCCAGGGGTCCAATGATATCGACAGCTACTCTTTGAACGGGTTCTTCTATTATAGGGAGCGGGTGCAAGGGTGCCTTTGGGTGATCTCCTGGTCGCCCTCTACGCTGACAGATGCCTCAGGTTCAACAGAAATGCGCCACGGCTTGAGAAATTCCTGGCCAATTGAAAATTTGAGTCAATCGTCTCTCAGTGCGGGTTTTTCCCTGATGACCAACAGTAGGAATGTCATGAGCAAGGTGTAATAGGGAAACTCCATATTTCTGAGGGACAATCAGCTGTTTGCTATAAGTCCAAGGTTTATCTAGGGACTTAGGTTTGGTAACCCGATATAGAAGCCCATTTTCTCTGATGATTTTTTCCCCGTTTTCCGCTAACTGTCCTGTTTCAGCCCGAAAGCTAAAACTAGCTAGGGTGGCGTCAATCTCTACCTCTTGTCTTAGCCAAACTTTATCCCAAGTGACAATCACAGGATCCCTACAAGACGAGTCACTCACCGGCTGTGACAGCAGTTCTGGTGGCGTTACTTCCATTGACAGTGTAGACACGTCCACATCTGCTGCTCTCTTGGCTTGACTTCGAGTTACTGCACCGACAAAGTGACATTGAAGATTTCCCATAACGTTTACAAGAAGAACGTCTGCAGGAAGGCCACTCATTACACCAATCGTGCATTGTTTAGCAATAAAGCCATAATCCACGGCCATATTTGCTCTTGGAATATATCTCTGAGTACCTCCAGCTAATTCAATGGCAATTCCTGGCCCCTTTTGAATTGCTCCTGGTTGAATTACTTGGGGCATGGCTATGGTGAGAAAAGCCACAGTGTCACGAAAGCCAACAACTTTTTGCCCATCCAGCACGACCTCCTGTAGATGTTTGTGCGGAAGATCAGATGAACAGGTGGCGGTGGCTCGCACCCCATAAACTCCTGGTAGGGGAGCCACTATATCAGAGTCACTTGGCAAATCATCAGAGGGTGAATCCAGCTCTTCTCCCGTTGAGGGCACCTGTAGATAATGGACAGGCAAAGGTGGTTTGTAGCTGTTCTGCCTCCGAATATCTGGACAGGTGGCTTGCAGATGACCATGCTTCCCACATCCATAACATCTGCGTTCTATGATTCAGTCTCCTCGTCATATTCCCAAAGATGAGGCAGGAGTTCTCATAGGTACATTTACACAGGCTTCCCCATGAGTTGGTAATCTGGGAGGACGGTGAACATTGGAGGCCGCCAAGGTTGGGGAGCTGGTAGTTTTTTTCTCACCGACTAGTAGTTTTTTCCACTGAGGTTTGATGGTGAGAACCTCATCAGCTAGAGCATCAGCTTGCTCCACTGTCGCTGGTTTCCTCTCACGCACCCATTCCCGGAACTCAGCGGGGCATTTGGCATAGAACTGTTCCTTTAGGATAACCTGGAGGAAAGTATACCAAGTTAAGGCCCCCTCTCCCTCCAGCCAGCGGTGACATACTTGTTTGAGCTTGTGGGCATATATCTTGAAAGACACTTCCCCATCACAGGCTAAGGAGCGGAACTGCACTCTGTAAGTGTCTGGAGTTACAGCATAATGTTACAATATGGTCTCTTTAATGTTCCCATAATCGCAGTTCCACCGAGGGTCCATAGCTCTATAGGCTTCGGCAGCTCCACCGTCTAAAAGCCCCACCAGATGTCTGACTCGCTCCCTTTCCGGGACTTCCATTAACCTACATTGATGTTCGAAGTCCTGGAAGAAGCCCTCAATGTCACCTGCAGCATCATTAAAAGGCTTGAAGTCCTTGCCGGACACTCTGGGGAACTCTGTCATGGTGGATGCTGTGGGTACAGTCTGTCTGGGGCTTCCAGTTGCTTCCACCATGAGCTGCCTCTCCTTAGCTGTGCGAATGGCCTCCCTCTTATCCTCTATGGTGGCCTCATCCCCAAGCAATGCCATTTCCTCCTCATACCACACAACCCATTGACTTTTTTGGGTATTTACCTCCAGCTCCCGTCTTTCCTCTGTGCCATCTTGCAGGCAAGCTTCTTCCAGAGCCTCAATCAGTTGCTCCTTGGATAGCCCTTTGTAGCCGACTCCTAATTCATGGGCCTTTGTTTGTAGGCTCCCCACAGTCCAGGTCCTGTATGCTGAGGTTCTGGTTCCAGATGTCAATGGGTTGCTGTCCTCCATTCCTTCTGCTCTGATCCTACAGCTGCCAACCATTTTGTGACGGTATGTGTGACAGAGCAGGAAGGGTTACCAGGCCGAAGATCAATCCAACGGGATTTATTGAGGCAGGGAGTACATAACATAAAATATCAATAGCTTAAGAGTACACAATGAGTCTAAAAGAAGAGGGAAACAGTTGCGGTGGCGCCACCCAGTAATCCAACGCTGGGGAAAAAACAAATAATCCTGGGATTAATTCAATGGATCCAACAGATGAGGGACATAACACCATTCCACGTGGCAGCTTTTAACTCTCCACACAAGGGCACTAGGATTTCGCCTTAGCCTAAGGTCCTAGCCCCTTGCTCGTCAACACCCAACTGCCTGGGCCAAAACATGTGTCTATTGTTCTGTGTCTTGGGATCCACCCTCCATGGGGAAGGGCTCCCACCTACTTTTGACTATGTGGCTAACTTAAGAAGTTTACAGAAGCAACAACCTTGTATTGGATAAGTCCTATGCTGAGAAGAACAAAAGACAGACTCCCCCACTGGTTGTTGACTCAGGCCTGATTACAATGCAGTCCAGGGACACAGGCCGGGGGAGGGACACACTGTTACAACCCCTTCTACCCTCAATTTGTGTACGGAGTAGTGACCTCTACAGGTCGCTTGTCAAGTAGACGTAGTCATCGCTGACCTGACTCATGGTTCCTCCTGCCTGGACAACCCATCTGCATTTTGGTGTTGGCTGCCTCTTCTATATTGTATTGTAAAGTTATATGGTTGCAGAGCCAGGCTCCATCGTAGGAAGCGTCCATTGTCCCCAGAAACTCTGTTCAGCCAGGTGAGGGGATTGTGATCAGTAATCACAGTGAATTCTCGCCCATACAGATATGGCTTTAGTTTCCTGAGGGCCCATATTACAGCCAGGTATTCTTTTTCAACAGTTGCATAGGCCACTTCCCGGTCCCTCAGTTTCCAGCTGAGGTAGGCAATGGGGTGCACCTTACCAGCGGCATTCACCTGGCTGAGTACAGCTCCCAGTCCATACGAAGAGGCATCTGTCTGCACAATAAATCTCTTCTTGTAGTCTGGAGCAGCCAGAACAGGGTCGCCGATTAGAGCATCCTTCAGCAGATTAAAAGCCTCATCACAAGCTGGAGTCCAGGTCACCACTCGGGGCATCATTTTCTTGGTGAAATCTGTAAGAGGCTTGGCTATAGTGCTGAAATGAGAAACATATTTTCGGTAATAACTAGCAGTGCCCAAGAAAGCCATAACCTGTTTCTTGGTTTGGGGTACAGGCCAATCTCTAATAGCCTGGATTTTGGCAGGTTCAGGACGTAGCTTCCCTCCTCATACCCTATGCCATAGGTACTGGACTTCACGCATCTCCACTTGGCATTTATCTGGTCGAATGGTTAGGCCTGCTGCAAGAATCCGGTCAAGAGCAACTGCTACATGATTCAAATGTTCCTCCCACGTCTTGCTGAAGATGGCGATATCATCTAAGTAGGCACAAGCAAAGTCGCCACATCACCGGAGGGTCTGGTCTACCATTCTCTGAAAGGTTGCAGGGGCAGTCTTCATTCCGAAAGGCATGTTTAGAAATTCGTACAGGCCAAAGAGGATTATAAAAGCTGACCTTTCTCTCTCTTCCTCCGTTAGAGGGATTTGACAGTATCCCTTACTGAGATCGAAGGTAGTGACATATCGGGCCCCAGCTAGCCGCTCTAGAAGTTCATCAATACGGGGCATTGGATAAGGATCAACGATGGTATGGTCATTTAGTCGTCGGTAGTCCACACAAAATCGAGTGCTCCCATCTTTCTTAGGTACTAACACCACCCAAGGTCTACGGGAGGCCTGAATTACCCCAAGCTGTAACATCTCCTCCAGTTCATACTGCATGGTGTTTCTAAATGATTCTGGCACTCGGTAAGGAGCCTGCTGTATAGGACGGATGCCCAGAGTGTCTACATGATGTTGGGTTACTGCGGTTCGACCTGGTTGGGATGAGAAAGCAGCTTGTCTCTGATGGAGCACTCCCAGCATTTGGTTTCTCTGTAAAGAATCCAGGTGAACTTTCAGAGAAACCTGTTCCACAGTGGATGGGGTCCTCGCTGCTGCCAAAAGATCAGGTAGTGAGTCCTCTTCCTCCTGACTGTCCTCTGAAGCAAGCCGACAGCTTGCTATCACTGGTAGTGACCGGTCATGGTACTCCTTAATCATATTCACATGGACAGTTTTTTGTCTTAAACCTGCTCATCTAAAGCAAGGAGGTAATTGGTGTCATTAAGTTTTCTGAGAACCCGTAAGGGACCCTCCCACATTGTCTGCAGTTTATTTTGCTGATGGGGAACAATCATTAAGACTTGTTGTCCTTCTGCGAACTCCCGATAGCGTGCTTTGCGGTCGTACCATGTCTTCTGTCTGGTTTGAGCCAAACGTACATGATCCTGAGCAAAACTAGCGAGTTGAGAAAGGGCCTCCCGAAGTTTTAGGACATATGGAATAACAGGGGTTCCGGTATCTTCAACTTGCCCCTCCCAATATTCCTTTAACAGGGTTAAAGGTCCTCTGACCTTTCTTCCATAGAGACGCTCAAAGGGGGGAAACCTTGTGGACTCCTGGGGGACTTCCTGATAGGCAAACAGGAGATGGGGTAGGTACTTCTCCCAGTCTGAATCCCTGTCCGTGAATGCCCTTAGCATATTCTTCAGAGTGCCATTGAATCTTTCACAGAGTCCATTTGAGGATGATAAGGTGTCGTTCGGATACCTCGTACTCCACAAGTGCACCAAAGACACTGTACCAGCTCCGACATGAATTTTGTGCCTTGGTTTGACAGGATCTCACTTGGGAATCCTACTCTGATGAAAATAGTAACCAGGGCTCCAGCCACCTTGGCCGCAGAAATACTGGACAGGGCCACAACTTCTGGATATCGGGTGGCATAATCCACAACAGTGAGAATATACTGCTTTCCAGATTACTGGGTTTAGCCAGGGGTCCAATGATATCGACAGCTACTCTTTGAAAGGGTTTTTCTATTATAGGGAGCGGGTGCAAGGGTGCCTTTGGGTGATCTCCTGGTCGCCCTCTACGCTGACAGATGTCGCACGTTCGACAGAAATGCGCCATGGCTTGAGAAATTCCTGGCCAATAGAAAATTTGAGTCAATCGTCTCTCAGTGCGGGTTTTTCCTTGATGACCAACAGTAGGAAAGTCATGAGCAAGGTGTAATAGGGAAACTCTATATTTCTGACGGACAATCAGCTGTTTTGCTATACGTCCAGTGTTTAGCTAGGGAGTTAGTATTGGTAACCCGATATAGAAGCCCATTTTCTCTGATATTTTTTTCCCCGTTTTCCCCTAACTGCCCTGTTTCAGCCTAAGCTCTAAAACTAGCTAGGGTGGGGTCAATCTCTACCTCTTGTCTTAGCCGAACTTTATCCCAAGTGACAATCCCAGGATCTCTACAAGACGAGTCACTCACCGGCTGTGACGGCAGTTCTGGTGACATTACTTCCATTGACAGTGTAGACACGTCCACATCTGCTGCTCTCTTGGCTTGACTGCGAGTTACCTCACCGACAAAGTAACATTGAAGATTCCCCATAACGTTTCCAAGAAGAACATCTGCAGGAAGTCCACTCATTACACCAATCGTGCATTGTTTGGCCACAAAGCAATAATCCAGGGCCACACTTGCTCTTGGAATATATCTCTGAGTACCTCCAGCTAATTCAATGGCAATTCCTGGCCACTTTTGAATTGCTCCTGGTTGAATTACTCTGGGTTCGGCTATGGTGAGAAAAGCCACAGTGTCACGAAAGCCAACAACTTTTTGCCCATCCAGCACGACCTCCTGTAGATGTTTGCGCGGAAGATCAGATGAACAGGTGGCTGTGGCTCGCACCCATAAACTCCTGGTAGGGGAGCTTGTTGTGAATGGGCTTGAGATGAGTTCTGAGCAGAGGCTCCCTCTGGTGGTTACAAGCGGTACTGGACTGTCCAGTGAAGATTGTGAGGATTGGGAATCAGGTGTTACTGACTGGTCTTATATAAGGGAGTCGCCTTCCCATCAGGGTTGCCGGTGATCAATTGTTCTGGTCTCAATCCTTGATTCCTGGTTCCTTTGTAGCCTGCTGTGTCGTGTCTGCATCTCCTGCTAACAGATAAGACATTTTCTTCTTTTTGTTTTTGTGCTTGATTTTTGCATTTTGTCCAGCACTTCTGTGGGGGCCTTCTGGGTCCCCTCCGGGGGCTTTTGCCCTCTCAGTTTAGTTCAGCCACTTATGTTTGTACATTTGCTTTTTCCAGTTTTTTCAATGGCTGCTGTTTTGATTTTGTTACACCAGAGAACTAATTTAGGTGGTAGAGGTCGTGTGATCTCAGGTGTTTTTGAAATTAGTAGAGTTGGTGCTTTTCAGGGTTTTTTGGGATTGCAGTAAGTGCCCTTCCTATCCTTTTCTATTTAGGTAGTTTGGGCCCCAACGTTTACTCATACTATTTTCTGTCTGTGTCAGTATTTCTTCTTGTCTAACCGCCTTTACATGTTTGGGGGCTTTCTATTATCTTTTGGGATCTGCTCCGGGGCAGATAGCTTTCCTCTTTCTATCTTTAGGTGTAGTTAGTTTCTCAGGCTGTGACGAGGCGTCTAGGACCAACGTAGGAACGCTCCACGGCTGCCTCTAGTTGTGTGGTTAGTCAGGGTACTGCAATCTCATAGTTTCCAACTGCTCTGGTGTATTGCCTTTTTTACCTGCACTCCTCAGCTACCGAAACATAACAGTATCACCGGCCTAAAATTGAAAATTGTATGGTACTCACAGAAGGGAAAAATATTGTGAAAGAAAAAAGGTTGTCAGAGTTGTCAGAGATATTTTTTCTGTTTGTTGCATTTTTTTTTTTCCCTCTGTATCTCTGGGTGCTGGGGAGGATTTTTTCTCTCAATGGAGTTTGCACAGTTGTCTGGCCGTGTGGATCAGCTTGCCACTGAGGTTCGGAGTATTGCTACCTATCTTGCTAGGTTGCCTGTTGTGGAACCTAGGATTCCCATGCCAGATTTGTTTTTAGGGGATCGAGCTAAGTTTCTGAATTTCAAAAATAACTGTAAATAGTTTTTTGCCTTAAAATCTAAGTCCTCAGGGAACGCAGGGCAGCAGGTTCAAATTGTCATCTCTCTCCTGCGCCGCGATCCTGAGGATTGGGCTTTTTCCCTGACACCTGGGGATCCTGTTTTGAGTGATGTTGATGCATTTTTTCAGGCTTTGGGGTTATTGTACGATGAGCCTAATGTCACTGATCAAGCTGAAAAAGCCTTGTTGGCATTAAATCAGGGGCTTGATGACGCTGAGTTATACTGTCAGAGATTCCGTAGGTGGGCAGTCCTGACCAAATGGAATGACGACGCTTTGGCAGCCCTTTTTCGGAAGGGTCTGTCAGATAATGTAAAGGATGTTATGGTGGGATTCCCTGTCCCCTCTGGTCTCAATGATTCTATGTCATTAGCGATTCAAATTGACAGACGTTTGCGTAAGCGGAGAAGTATGCATGGAATAGTGTTGCCTTGTGAACCTGCTTCTGAATCCATGCAGTGTGATAGAGTGGTGTCTGGGGCACAGCGTCATGAGTTTCGAAAGCGCAATGGGTTATGTTTCTACTGTGGTGATGCCTCTCATGCTATTTCAGTCTGCCCTAAGCGGGGAAGACGTTTTGCACGCTCAGTTGTCTTGGGTAGTGTTCAGACTAAGTTTTTATTAACTGTTACCCTGATATGCTCTCTGTCCTTATTTTCTGCTCAGGCTTTCGTTGATTCGGGAGCAGCTATTAACCTGATGGATTTTGATTTTGCTAAACGTTGTGGGTTTCCCTTTATACCCCTACGGAAGTCTATTCCCTACTGGGGATCGATTCTACCCCTTTGGCTGAGAATAAACCTCAGTTCTCTACTCAGGTGATAATGAGGGTTGAACCTGATCATCAGGAGAGCTGCAAATTTTTGGTTCTGTATAATCTGCATGACATTATCGTACTGGGTTTCCCTTGGTTACAGTCTCATAATCCTGTTTTGGATTGGAAATCTGTGTCTGTAACCAGTTGGGGCTGCCAATGTGTTAATACCAACACTCCTGTTTTTTCTGCCTCCCCCCAGGCTCAGGATGTTCCTGACTTTTTGATTGATTTTTCTGATGTGTTTAGCGAAAGTAAATCTGCATCCTTGCCTCCCCATAGGAGCTATGACTGCGCTATTGAATTAGTGCCTGGTAGTAAATTCCCTAAAGGTCGCCTTTTTAACTTGTCTGTACCTGAACATGACGCTATGCGGTCTTATATCAAGGAGTCATTGGAGAAGGGACATATCAGACCATCCTCTTCACCCTTAGGTGCCGGTTTTTTCTTTGTGGCCAAAAAGGATGGTTCATTAAGGCCGTGTATTGATTATCGTCTTTTGAACAATATTACTGTGAAATATCAATATCCTTTACCCTTGATTTCTGACCTGTTTTCCAGGGTGAAAAACTCTACTTGGTTTACCAAGCTTGACCTCAGGGGGGCATATAACCTTATTCGCATTAAGCACGGGGATGAATGGAAGACGGCATTTAATACCCCGGAGGGGCATTTTGAGTACCTTGTGATGCCCTTTGGGCTCACTAATGCTCCTTCTGTCTTCCAGTCCTTCATGAATGACATTTTCAGGGATTTTGTGGATAAATTTCTGATTGTTTATTTGGATGATATCTTGATTTTTTCCAATGACTGGGACTCTCATGTGAAACATGTTCGAACTGTATTCCAGATTTTGAGAGAGAATGCTCTGTATGTGAAGGGATCAAAGTGTCTTTTTGGCGTACAGAGGATCTCATTTCTGGGATTCATTTTGTCCCCATCTGTTATTGAAATGGACCGGTCAAGGTTCAGGCCATCTGTGATTGGGTCCAACCTACTTCATTAAAGGCTCTTCAAAGATTTTTGGGTTTTGCCAATTTTTATCGTAAATTTATTGGTAATTTCTCGGTTATTGTTAAACCATTAACTGATTTGACCAAAAAGGGTTCTGATGTGGTGAATTGGCCTCCTGAGGCAGTCTCTGCATTTCAGGAACTTAAGCAGAGATTCACTTCTGCTCCTGTTCTACGGCAGCCTGATGTTTCTTTGCCATTTCAGGTGGAGGTTGATGCCTCTGAAATTGGGGCAGGTGCCGTCTTGTCCCAAAGAGATCCAGAGACATCTAAAAGTAACCCTTGTGCCTTTTTCTCTCGAAAATTTTCTCCTACTGAACATAATTATGACGTGGGTAATCGGGAGTTATTGGCCATGAAGTGGGCTTTTGAAGAGTGGAGACATTGGCTGGAGGGAGCCAAACATCAGGTGATGGTCCTTACGGACCATAAGAATCTGGTTTATCTGGAATCGGCCAAGCGACTTAATCCTAGACAGGCCAGGTGGGCCTTGTTTTTCACACGTTTTAATTTTGTGGTTTCCTTTCTTCCTGGCACTAAGAATGTTAAGGCGGATGCCCTCTCGAGGAGTTTCCTTGCGGACTCTCCTGAGTTATCTGATCCTTCTGTTATTTTGAAAGAAGGTGTAGTTCTTTCCGCCATCTCGCCCAATTTGAGACTGGCTCTGGAGGGGTGTCAGGAGGATAGGCCCGAGCGCTGCCCTGTTGGGAAATTGTTTGTCCCGGACCAGTGGAAAAAGAGTGTGATGTCTGAGATTCATTGTTCCGCGTTGGCCGGTCATCCCGGAATTTTTGGTACCAGAGACTTGGTTAGTTGGTCCTTTTGGTGGCCTACCTTGTCTCGTGATGTCAGGGAATTTGTGCAGTCCTGTGGGACTTGCTCTCGCTCCAAGCCTTGCTTTCGCTCTAGTGGTTTGTTGATGCCATTGCCTGTGCCCAAGAGACCATGGACCCATATCTCTATGGATTTAATTTCCGACCTCCCTGTTTCTCAGAGAATGACCGTCATCTGGGTGATTTGTGATAGGTTTTCCAAGATGATACATCTTGTGCCATTACCTAAGTTGCCTTCCTCCTCTGAATTGGTGCCTTTGTTCCTTCAGCACGTGGTTCGTTTACACGGCATTCCTGAGAACATTGTGTCTGACAGAAGAGTCCAGTTTGTTTCCAGATTTTGGAGGACCTTTTGTTCTAAACTTGGTGTTCAATTGTCTTTCTCCTCGGCGTTTCATCCTCAGACCAATGGTCAAACTGAGAGAACAAACCAGACATTGGAGACTTATCTAAGATGCTTTGTGTCTGCTGATCAGGATGACTGGGTCTCTTTTTTGCCTTTGGCTGAGTTTGCTCTTAATAATAGGGCTAGCTCTGCCACTTTGATGTCTCCATTTTTCTGTAATTCTGGGTTTCACCCTCGATTTTCTTCAGGACAGACGGAGGCTTCTGTCTGTCCAGGTGTTGACTCTGTTGTGGAGCGTATGCAACAGATTTGGGACCAGGTAGTGGAGAGGTTGTCCCTCTCTCAGGAGAGGGCCCAGCGGTTTGCTAACCGGCATAGGACTGATGGTCCTCGGTTTAAAGTGGGGGACTTGGTCTGGTTGTCCTCAAAAAATATTCCTATGAGAGTGGCATCTCCTAAATTTAAGCCTAGGTTCATTGGACCTTATAAGATCATGGAGATTCTTAATCCCGTTTCTTTTCATTTGCTTCTTCCAGGGACATTTAAGATCCATAACGTGTTCCACAAGTCCTTGTTGAAGAGGTTTGTTGAGCCAGTGGTTCCTACTGCTGTGCCTCCTGACCCTGTTCTGGTTGAGGGCAATCTGGAGTTTGTGGTTGAGAAAATATTGAATTCTCGTTTTTCTAGACGGAAACTCCAGTATTTGGTTAAGTGGAGAGGTTATGGTCAGGAAGACAATTCTTGGGTGTTTGCTTCGGACATCCATGCTAGGAGACTCATCCGTGCGTATCATAGAACTCATCCTGACCGACCTGGTTGCTCAAATGAGGGTTCGGTGACCCCTCCTCAAGGGGGGGGTACTGTTGTGAATGGGCTTGAGATGAGTTCTGAGCAGAGGCTCCATCTGGTGGTTACAAACGGTACTGGACTGTCCAGTGAAGATTGTGAGGATTGGGAATCAGGTGTTACTGACTGGTCTTATATAAGGGAGTCGCCTTCCCATCAGGGTTGCCGGTGATCAATTGTTCTGGTCTCAATCCTTGATTCCTGTTTCCTTTGTAGCCTGCTGTGTCGTGTCTGCATCTCCTGCTAACAGATAAGACATTTTCTTCTTTTGTTTTTGTGCTTGATTTTTGCATTTTGTCCTGCACTTCTGTGGGGGCCTTCTGGGTCCCCTCCGGGGGCTTTTGCCCTCTCAGTTTAGTTCAGCCACTTATGTTTGTACATTTGCTTTTTCCAGTTTTTTCAGTGGCTGCTGTTTTGATTTTGTTACACCAGAGAACTAATTTAGGTGGTAGAGGTCGTGTGATCTCAGGTGTTTTTGAAATTAGTAGAGTTGGTGCTTTTCAGGGTTTTTTGGGATTGCAGTAAGTGCCCTTCCTATCCTTTTCTATTTAGGTAGTTTGGGCCCCAACGTTTGCTCATACTATTTTCTGTCTGTGTCAGTATTTCTTCTTGTCTAACCGCCTTTACATGTTTGGGGGCTTTCTATTATCCTTGGGGATCTGCTCCGGGGCAGATAGCTTTCCTCTTTCTATCTTTAGGTGTAGTTAGTTTCTCAGGCTGTGACGAGGCGTCTAGGACCAACGTAGGAATGCTCCACGGCTGCCTCTAGTTGTGTGGTTAGTCAGGGTACTGCAATCTCATAGTTTCCAACTGCTCTGGTGTATTGCCTTTTTTACCTGCACTCCTCAGCTACCGAAACATAACAGGAGCCACTATATCAGAGTCACTTGGCAAATCATCAGCAGGTGAATCCAGCTCTTCTCCCGTTGAGGGTGACTAGATAATGGACAGGCAAAGGTGGTTTGTAGCTGTTCTGCCTCCGAATATCTGGACAGGTGGCTTGCAGATGACAAGGCTTCCCACATCCATAACATCTGCGTTCTATGATTCTGTCTCCTCGTCGTATTCCCAAAGATGAGGCAGGAGTTCAAGGACGTACATTTACACAGGCTTCCTCATGAGTTGGTAATCTGGGAGGACGGTGAACATTGGAGGCCGCCAAAGTTGGGGAGCTGGTAGTTTTTTCTCACCGACTAGTAGTTTTTTCCACTGAGATTTGATTGTGAGAACCTCATCAGCTAGAGCAGCAGCTTGCTCCACTGTCGCTGGTTTCCTCTCACGCACCCATTCCCGGATCTCAGCCGGGCATCTGTTCTTTTAGGATAACCTGGAGGAAAGTATCCCAAGTTAAGGCCCCCTCTACCTCCAGCCAGCGGTGACATACTTGTTTGAGCTCCACCGTCTAAGAGCCCCACCAGATGTCTGACTCGCTCCCTTTCCGGGACTTCCATTAATCGACATTGATGTTCGAAGTCCTGAAAGAAGCCCTCAATGTCGCCTGCAGGCTCATTAAAAGGCTTGAAGTCCTTGCGGGACACTCTGGGGAACTCTCTCATGGTGGATGCTGTGGGTACAGTCTGTCTGGGGCTTCCAGCAGCTTCCACCATGCGCTGCTTCTCCTTAGCTGTGCGAATGGCCTCCCTCTTATCCTCTATGGTGGCCTCATCCCTAAGCAATGCCATCTCCTCCTCATACCACACAACCCATTGACTTTTTTGGGTATTTACCTCCAGCTCCCGTCTTTCCTCTGTGCCATCTTGCAGGCAAGCTTCTTCCAGAGCCTCAATCAGTTGCTCCTTGGATAGCCCTTTATAGCCAACTCCTAATTCACGGGCCTTTGTTTGTAGGCTCCCCACAGTCCAGTTCCTGTATGCTGAGGTTCTGGTTCCAGATGTCAATGGGCTGCTGTCCTCCATTCCTTCTGCTCTGATCCCACCGCTGCCAACCAGTTTGTGACGGTATGTGTGACAGAGCAGGAAGGGATACCAGACCGAAGATTAATCCAAAGGGATTTATTGAAGCAGGGAGCACATAACATAAAATATCAATAGCTTAAGAGTACACAATGAGTCCACAACAAGAGGGAAACAGTTCCGGGGGCGCCACTCCGTAATCCAACGCCAGGGAAAAGACAAAATAATCCTGAGATTAATTCAATGGATCCAACAGATGAGGGACATAACACCATTCCACGTGGCAGCTTTTAACTCTCCACACACGGACATTAGGATCTCGCCTTAGGGCACCGCCTCACATAGCGACACACCAGCTATCCCGACAACGATCAGGATCGTTGGTGTGTCGCTACATGATTGCTGCTGAGCTGACAAACAGGCAGCTCAGGCAGCGATCAGGACAGCAACACTGCGGGTAACGTCGCCTAGTTACCCGCAGTGTACGTTGGATACCATCCCGCTGGTGCAGGGAGCTGGTAACCAAGGTACACATTGGGATTCCAGGCTCTGCGCGGTGCCTGGAAACCCGATGTGTACCTTGGTTACCAGCTCCCCTGCAGCAGCGCGCTGGTATCCAAGGTACACGTCGGGTTTCCAGGCACAGCCCCGCGCCTGGAAACCCGATGTTTACCTTGGTTACTAGCTGATCGCTGGTCTCCTGTCTGTCACACGCAGCGATGCGTGCTGGCCAGCGGGAGACCAGTGATCAAAAAAAATTCCTGGCATTTCTGACATGACCAGCGAATCACAGCAGGGGCCTGATCGCAGGTACGTGTCAGACATAGCGAGATCGCTGCTGAGATCACTGTTTAGCAGCAATCTCGGTAGTGATCTCGCTATGCGAGGCGGGGCCTTTAGCCTAAGGTCCAAGCCCCTTGCTCGTCAACACCCAACTGCCTGGGCCAAAACATGTGTCTATTGTTCTGTGTCTTGGGATCCACCCTCCATGGGAAGGGC